>OX451219.1:86651123-86712899 GCA_949628195.1 Phasia obesa | reverse complement strand
TTTTTTTAAAAAAGAGGTTCATACTGCTTTAAAATATCTGACTTAATACAGCATAACTCATTGAGGTCCAGTACAAACTACTTGATAACCAGGACAAAAAAATCTTTCACCAGTTTTTTAGTCCGAATCCTCCCCTATATACCTATATCCCATTATATATGCGCCGGGCTACGACCATGGGCACCAGAACATTTTTCTGACCCGAGGTCCGATATTTTCCGCACGAATTAATGAATACACAAGTTTTACAATAACAACAATTTTCTGCACAGCTTCTTTGCTATTAACTATTTTCTGCTTTGCTTTTTGAAGTATTTCGGTCTTTTCAATACAAATCTTGAGACAACAGCTTTTTATCAAATCCGCTTCTTGCGTGTTGAGTCCTATTACTTTTGACGGACCCTGCCAATAAAAACAACATTTAACTCAATATTAGAGTAATAAATATAAAAATCATATCGAAAAATAATTGTGTGTTAAATAAAAATACTTATAAATCTAAATATTTTTTACCGAATATTCCCACATTATGTCTGGACATTATGCCATTATGCAAAAAAGGTAAGAAACCCAGTGATCCATTTCTCGCTTTGATAAGCAAAAAACTACGTCTTTGAGTCGTGAAGAAATACAAGATTCCCGCGCTTTACCCAAGTAGCAATAATAAGTTCAATAAAAAACAGCACCATATATGATATGTATTGTAATTACATTTTTAGATATGGGTTATCCACTATATCTCTGCCGTTTCTTTAAGCAGAATTTTCTCACTATCTACCTGAGACGAAGGAACAACTTCAGCACTAGATTAAATGCACTTTATGATGGGGTTTTATGAACACAATAAAATTTATTTCAATGTAGCCCCCTGGCATTAATTTCTAAAACTAGCAGCACCAGGAACGTCACACATAGGGGATTTTGACAGTCTAGCCGGACATTACTTTTGTTTTCAGCTTATATTTACTCTGTAAATTTACTGAGTACCCCTAGATTAAAAAAACTTGACGGACCAATATCTTATGGCCTTAGACTATTAAGGCTTGAAAATAAAAAAAAGAAGAAAAAAGGTTTCCTTAAAGGAACTAATCCTACCTCTGAAAAATTCAATTTTGTTTCAGATTTTCTCACACTTGCGTTTAGTAAATGCAATTTTTAAGGTCAGAGTATGTTCAAAAACCTAAACTTGGACCCAGGAGATTCTAAAATAATATTCTCGCCCCGCTCCCTTTTGTGGGCGGTGATATAAAATATTGTTTTTTAAAAAATAATTTATTTATTAATACCATAAAAATAAAATTTTTAAATTTTCAATCCCACCCCGGAAACGTGAAAATGTGAAATGTTTTTTTAAATTTTTTTTGGTAATTTCCAAAAATATTAATTTTAAACCTTTTATTTGGAAAAGAAGGTGCCCCAATTCCTAACCAATCCCCACCACCCAAGAATATTAATAAAAATACATTTTCGTAATTTATTTCTTTATAGTATAGTGGCTGTGTCCGCCACTTTGTCAGCGTCCTCATAATATTTTGTTCGATTTAGCTTCGAAGGAGCCCCATTACATTATGCAACTTATGTCGCTGAAATTTATCTCTTTTCTTCATTAAAATGTTATTTGTATTTATATCGTGCAATATTTATTGCAGCAATTTGTGTGGATGGACGCAGTTGTTTTCCTTTTAACCTTCTTAAATATATCTCAAATTAGGAAACAAAACGAATTTCAAGAGTATATGAATGTATGTGCTCCGCCCCTTTTAACTGTTCTATACCCTCTCTCCATCTATGTAAGAATTGCAATGACAAAACATGCACAATGTAAAAAGCGAGAAAGTAATACACCCCAAATTTTAAGGATCTTATTTTATAGTGCTTCAGATATGGTTTACTTTATATAAAAGTACCCATCCCTGGGTAATTATTCAGAAACATTAGCTTTATATAAAATTCTAAAATTATTGTAGAGTTCTGTAAATAGAAAGATCCTATATCGTACCCTAGGTACTAAGGTACCTCTCCATAAAGTTTTATTTAAATTTATCCAGTAGTTTTTACGTGATGCGAATACAAACAGACAGAAAGGAAAAAAGTGGCAGTTGTATTTTATGTATTAATAATAATTTATTTATAATAGTAACAATGAATGCTTTTTAAAACCTCAAAAATTTTTTCAAACAACAAGAAAATCAAAAACATTTTATGACCGACAAAAAGATTTCTTACTCGTATCTACCTATGCAACAGAAAAGAGGTGAAATTCGCAAAAAATCGGTAAAAAATTGCTCAAACGTGTTTTCTACAGTATAAATGTAGAGATACCAAATTTTATAGTGATGTATAAAATTTTTTGGATCGCAATGGAGATCACTCTCAAAAACCTTTTTTTTTTACAAAAAGTGAACAAAATAATATTTTTTTTAATTTTGTTCAACAAAAAATAAAATATATCTAGTTAGCTTTATATGTTTAGCTACAAAAAAATATTGCAAACCTCGCAAAATCATAAAAAGTCGTAACGTATGCAATTTTCTCAACTTTCCTGATTTTAACAGTGTCTTTAAACGACAAATTTCGAATTTCGTATTAAAATTTTAACATTTCTTAAATTTCATTTTTAGTCAAATGTCCGGCTAGATTGGCAAGATACCCCTCTGTGCGTCGGTAGCAGTCTGACAATATTTTGTTCGAATTTGCCTTTTGCTTTCAAATTTATAAACTCCAAATGTTAAGACTCTTCATTGTATAGTCCTGTAGATGTTATTTATATATATATATATTTTTTTTAAATAGAGGTACCCATCTCAGCGTAATTATTTAGGATATTGCAACATAGGTTATTTTATTGATCGGAGCAATGGTATTGAACATTTAATCCCCACAATTGCGTACTTTTGCTACTTGATCTGTAGGGAACAAAGTTTCCTATATTTAAATCCAGGTACTGTGGTACCTCTTTACGAAATTTTTTTAAAATCCATCTAGTAGTTTTTGCGTGAAGCGAACACAGACAGACAGACAGGCGAATAGAAAGACAACATGACTGACAAAAATTATAAAAATATTTGTTTTGTATTTCACATCGGTTAACCAGCAACAATATATTCAACCAAACAATCTTGTACAGATACGGTCCCGTCACCATTTATTATATGTATAAATGTATAGATTGCCAGTATTTTACCCTTTTCTTCCTTCTGCCTACGAGTTTTAAAAGCATATAAAAATATATGATATATTTATCGACTTAACTCCCATAAAAAAAAATATTTCTCGGCCACCCTAATTTTAACATTTACGTATAACAAGAAAAGCTATTTGAAGGTTTCAAACGTTTAAATAATTTTGTTACATGTTTTATCAGTTAAGCAAAGCAGATTCCAATAAACTATTTTATAAATAATAGACATTGCGGCTTTACAACACATTTTTACACAAACCCTAAAATTTTATTTAAACAGGGTGAATAGTTTTTAATTTTATAACAGAAAAAGCCTTTTGCACAATTCTCTTAATGCAGCTTTATTAAAACGAAAAAAATGAATAGAAAAATTTGTTAATTTCGTTACATTTTACACAGGTACATATGTGTGTACCGCACTGCAAACACATGAAATTGCAGTCATACACACCGGCAAGCAAACGAAAGGTGTTTACTGTTGACGCTGTGAGTAAATATCCTTCGTCCTGTTTATCTTTTGGGTTTTAGCAGTCTGTGATTAAAAATTCAGCTGGAAATAAACAAAACACCAACTGCAAAAAAATCAAGATGAATCAATGAATTTACAATGAGTGAAGTGTCCGTATTTCTTTTTGCCAGGTACGAGTAACCATTTCACTTCTTTCCTTTTTTCACCTGTTAAGCTCATGATGATTTTTCATGTTTTTTATATTTTTTCCTTTATGTCTGTTGTATTTCTGTATCAGTTTAAGGTAAATAAGTATATTTGGATTATTCAGTTTTATATCGTTGACAAATCAATGCTGGATGCACACCTACAAAAGAGAAATACTCACAGGAAATAGCAATCAAATACTTGCAAAAAATCCGGATATTGACAAACAAAAATGTGAAACGAAAAAAAAACTGTGTTAATATTTTTCTAAAGAATGTATTAGTACTCGTAAATGAACAGCATCGAAATGGAAATTTTAACAATATTCATCATTTAATAAAAGGAAATGACGTAATGTTCTTTTTTCTTTTGTTATATGCAGCGAAGATCGAAGGACGCGCAGGGTAACATTGAAAGGAAATGAGTAAAAAATCTTGATTTGTTTTTAAATAAATTGGCTTTATAATTAAGTGAGAAGATTGAGTAGATTTGGAATTTCATTAGCAAGTAAGTTTAACGGCAGCAATGTACAAAGGAAAGCTCAGCAACATGTTAACAAATTTCTACTGGACACTGAAAAGGGGCTTGCCAAATGCCAAATAAGCGAGGAAATCCTAAGTAAATACCCATTTTTAAAATCACGATGTTCTGAAACCTTCATGAACCCCAATTTAATCCGTTTGTTCTAAGGAAACTGAACCCAGCGACATGTGTAGGACATATTTTTTTCGTTGACTAATGAAATTTGTGATGAAAGAAGGGCGTTCTTTAAGCCTGACATAGCCAATTGTAGCCAAAGTTACCCAAGTATTTTGGGACCTATTTTACTCTTATTTTATATCCTGGATATAACAACCTAAGCATTTACGAAAGTCCCGAGAGTTAAATGGAGTGTTAAGACAAGTAAATCAAAATATACTCACATAACGTTCACACTGCGAAATAAATAAATTAGGAAATGATACCGCAACTATCGATGTTAAAATACCATTAATAGGCGTCTTATTGGAAACGCCATATAAAAGCAAAGTTTAACGCAAATTGCTACTATAACAAATAGTAAAAATTAAAGGGTGTGCCAAGAGTGACGTGATTTGCATGAATATGGCCTAATTTTTGAACCATAATAGATAGACTCTTGAAATTTTCACAAATGACCCCCTATAAAAAACACTAAAAATTAAAGAATGATAATTACTAAAAAATTAAAAGGGTGTTCCGACAGTGACACGTGTAGTGACTTATTTTTTTAATATTAATAGGTAGACTCTTGATATATTCATAGAAAGACAATTGCCATGGCAGCTATAACAAATAACAAAATTAAAGGGTGTTCCGACAGAGAGATGATTTGTACGTAAATACCTTTATTTTGTAACCGCAAGACTTTTTAACCATAGACTTTTGTTTACAGTAGATGTTATACTTCGATCGCTGTAACATTTACTAATTTCTAAAGGGTGTTCCATCAGTGATATTTTTTTCATGTATATTACATAATTCATTGAAGCGCTATATGTACACGCAGAGAAAAGCCATGGTTATGGTATGGTCACAGGAACCACATTATGTTCTCTGTAAAAATATATGGTTGCTATGAACAAATCTTAGTTGTATGTAACATTACTTTGATTCCGATAAAAAAGTTTTGGTTAAAATTTTTTTCATTAAATGGTTACTACGTACAACAAATTTAACATGGTTGGTTTTAACTATTTAATTGTTGCTCCACAACCAAATTTTTTTTTTGTAGGTAACCAAAAAATTTTTAAAAATAAATATTATTTGTTTGTTTATGTTATCGGTGTTTATAGGTTTTTGCTTAAAAAAATAATAAAAAATGTATAAAAAAACTTATTTAATTATTTCTTTTTCGCTGTCAAATTGAGCGCGTGGAAACCATCTTTGGATTCCTACAATTCGTGTCCTCTTGGTGTAAGACTGAAATTTATTTTTTATTTTTATACCACAAAAAGTAATAAAACCTCGATATCATGGAAATCAACAGGATATCATTGGTGATCTTGAAATGTTCGCAAATACTTACAAAACGAAATTGGTCGATGATGTGACATTACAATTGAAGATTTCAATCCTCTGCTGAAGAAGCTGATGAGGGTACAGAGTCAACCGTTGAGACCGGCGTTGATGATATTCTCAATCACAGTTTACAAAAATGCTTTGCTTTCGAAAACAAGAAAGACTTCACTTTGTACTGGAAACACTACATGAAGAAGGTGTTGGCGGAAATGGAAAAGAGATTCTCCGATCCAATTGATGTCTTCAAAAACAAAATGAACAAAGTAATGAAAGAAATCTTAAGCCGTTCTAAGGATTTACAATTCTTTACTGGTAAATCCATGAACTGCGATGTTATGTGCCATGTGCGAATGCCGTGAAATCGATGGCCAAATTGTTCCCTCCCATATGTTCTTGAAACACGATTTGAAAGAAGAAAAATGCAAATTAAACATTATTACCAACTAATAATTTATATATGTATTAATAAAATCATTAATAAAAAAATAATTTTGTATTTTAAAATGTAAAATAAACTGGCATATCCATTTCATATTTTTTAACCATACTATAACCGTTAATTTAACCATAATATTATAATGTTCAACAGTAATATGGTTTCAGCACAACCATATAATTTAACCATAATATGTTGTTCTTAGATTATGGTTACCTCAACCATGTTTTTTCTTTGCGTGTAGGCGCCTGATATTTTTATAGAAAGTGACGCAATTTTCGCGAATATGACTTTAAATTTAAAATGAAAGGGTGTCCTATAAGATATGAAAAAATTAACAGCTGGAATTTTTAAAGTTGTACTAAACATAGTACGGAACCCTACGTGTGTAAGTCTAAGTCGTACTTGACTGATTTATTTGTAAATGGAAAATGTTGCAGAATACAATGTACTTAAGTAAGAAAGAAAGAAAGAAACAACTGATAACCTTTCACAACAAATTATTAAAATGACATTTTAGTTTTGTTTAGACTATTAATATAATTGATTTTTAAATACAAATAAATTAAAAATCATAAAAACAACCAAAATTTTTTGTTACGGAAAAAGTACTCTAAAGGAAATGGAACAAACATGATTTGTCAGGTGTGTAATTCGGCTGGAATCCTAATACTTTCTATGCAGAGGACCCCTGTCATTTTCACATGCGACTGCCTGGGATATGATTCAATTTACACTGTTACGATACTCTGAAATAGGTTTTAGTTCAAATATTAACGTGCTTAATATTAGGCTACGTAAGGATTGCACATAATATGTATGTTATTTCATAAGACCATTACTGATACATATTATTGACTCGTCTAATTTTCCGCATCCTTAGCGCCGTTTTAATTGATTCTCTCAAGTAGTCTCGTCAGCTTCGAATATTTCACAATTAGCCTAGCGGTCACAGCTTTTTAGAAAGAGAAAAGTACCAAAGGATTTATTACGACTGTGTGATACCGCATTGACAAAGATAATGAAATGTGTTTTCCTCACCTGCAGAAATCGTCACCTGACTATCTATATAAATAGAGTAGAGTATATATTAAATCGGGTTTTGATTTTATTCGAGCAAAAAATTAATCGATTTTGCAATTTAAATATTCGTCGATTAATCGATTAAGGTTTTTAAGAAGATGAGACAACCATACAAAATTGATTAATAATACATTTTTTAATGACAACTTGTAGATGATTTTTAAAAATGTTTTATGGGTTTGTTTATTTTATTTCGAAAATGATTTTCATTTGATATGTTTATTTCTTCCTCATGAACATGAACATGTACTGATTTTATAGCTTTTCGGTAATATGAAATAGGTGCCCCAGTAGGCTAGTAGGTAGAACGCTAGTCTATTAGTCTGAAGGTTATGGGCTCGATTCCTAAAAACCGTTGCACTACAACAAGTGAAGGTCTCCGTTAGTATGCTCGATAACACTGGTCTGCAAAAAAATTACTCCCGTAACATAAATATGTGGAATATAGTGATCTCAACTCGTAAAACTCAAATCCGCTTTCAGTTTTCGCGTATCACATACGAATATTTTTTATGGGCATGGCTAATATTTTTCCTTATCCAAGGCGACCACGCTTACTTATTTCTTAGTAACTCTTTAACCTTTAAATCAACTTTACATAATTTTTTTTCGTTTTCAACTGTTTCGGAGTTATTTTTTAACAACATTGTACAGTAAGACCAAGGACAAAATACCCAAAATGGAAAAATCTAATGTAGTTCACAGTATTCCTTTCATTGAAAATGCCGAGCAAGAATGTGAAAAAATTTATGTGGAACCTACCAAAAACAAACTTAAAACTAGAATAGCAGGTCACAAGTCTGATCAAAGAACAGACATAAGTGCACACATAAGTGCATTGCGACCCACTGCGCGGAGAAATTACACTCTCCGAATTTTAATATTGTTAAAATATTACAAAGCGAAAATAATTACATACGCCGTTAGATGTATGAAATGGTCCACAATATTAACTTACCAACAACTAGGAGTATGAATTTTAAGACTGACACTGCGAACTGCGCTCATAGCTATAGACATTTAGTAAAAAAGGGAAAGGTCAAAGTACAATAAATTTGTTTTAATAAAGTTAGTGTAATAATATATGACGAGTTGTGATCACTTACATTTATAAGTATTTTTATCGATGTTAATATAAACATTCAATGTAAGTTTTGTATCTATGTTATGCTAGGAAGACAATTGGGACGAACGACGAAGTTTTCGGTGCAAATTTTCGTCGTCAAAAATAAAACACATTTGTGCTTATGAAAATTAACACAATACCGCCTTCAAACAAAATTCGTCGTGCGTGACGAACACTGCAATAGATTTATTTCTATTTTTAACGCCGACGAACGACGAACAAATCAGTACAGAGTTACCGCGTTTCCTTTTTATTAGGGTTCCGTACACAAAGTGTAAAAACGAAACCCTATTGTTTTCGCTACAATGTCTGTCCGTTTGTCCGTCTGTCAGCGCCTTTTATCTCTGGAACCGTAATAGGTAGACTCTTGAAATTTTCACAGATGATGTATAGTTGTTGCCGCTATAGCAACAAATACTAAAACTTATAGGGTGTTCCAATAGGGAGGTGTTATTTACGAAAATGTGTTTATTTCTTGAACTGTAGGAGGGATACACTTGAAATTTCCAAATAGTTATTAAAACTTTGTTCACTATATAAACAAGTATAAAAAAATAAAACTAAAAATTAAAGGGTGTTCCGATAGTGGTGTGAAATGCATGTATAATGCATAAGTTTTGAACCATAATGGGTAGACTCTTGAAATTTTCACAGAAGGTGTACAGCGATGGCCGCTATAACAACAAAAATTAAAAATTATAGGGTGTTCCGATAGAGAGGTGTTATTCACTAATATGTATTTATTTCTTGAACTGTAGGAGCCATACACTAAAAATTTACAAACTGTAATAAAAACGTAGTTCGCCTTATATAAAAGTCTAAAAAATGAACCTAAAAGTTAAAGGATGTTCCGATAGTGGTGTTATTTTGATTTATATGGCCTAAGTTTTGAATCATAACAGGTAGAATCTTGAAATTTTTACAGAAGGTGCATAATTTTGGCCGCTATAACAACGAGTATTAAAATTTATAGGGTGTTCCGATAGAGAGGTGTTATTCACAAATATGTGTTTATTTTTTGAGCTGTAGGAGGCATACACTAAAAATATGTAAGCAGTAATTAAAACTTAGTTCGCTATATAAACAAGTATAAAAAAATAAACCTAAAAATTAAAGGGTGTTCCGATAGTAGTGTGATTTGCATGTATAAGTCCTAAGTTTTGAACCGTAATAGATAGGCGCTTGAAATTTTCACAGAAAGTATATAACTGTGACCGCTATACTAGCAAATACTAAAACTTATAGGGTGTTCCGATAGAGAGGTGTTATTCACGAATATGTGCTTATTTCTTGAACTGTAGGAGGAATTCACTAAAAATATTTAAGCACTAAATTAAAATTATTTCGCTATATAAACAAGTCTGAAAAAATAAACCTAAAAATTAAAGGGTGTTCCGATAGTGGAGTGATTTACATGTATAAGGCCTCAGTTTTGAACCATAATAGGTAGACTCTTGAAAATTTTACCAAAGGTGTATAACTATGGCCGCTATAGCAAAAAATATTAAAACGTATAGGGTGTTCCGATAGAGAGGTGATATTTGCGAATATGTGTTTATTTCTTACAAACAGTAATTAAAACTTAGTTCGCTTTATAAACAAGTCTAAAATAATAAACCTAAAAATTAAAGGGTGTTCCGATAGTGGTGTGCTTTGTATGTGTAAGGCCAAAGTTTTTTTTTTGAGCTGTAAGAGGAAACCACTTACAATTTGCAGACTGTAATTAAAACTATGTTTGTTTTATAAACAAGTATACAAAATTGAACTGAAATATTAAAGGGTGTTCCAATAGTGACGTGATTTGCATGTATATATCCTAAGTTTTGAATGAATAGGTGGAATCTTGAAATTTTTACAGGAGGTGTATAACTATGTCCACTATAACACATAATAAAAATTAAAGGGTTTTCCGCCAGTGACGTGATTTGCATGTATAAAGCCTTATTTCTTGAACCGTAACAGGTAGACTCTTGAAATTTTGTACAGAAGATGTGTTGCCACGGCCGATATGACAATTACTAAAAATTAAAGGGTGTTCCGACAGTGACATGTTTTTCACTTATAGTGACTTATTTTTTAATCGCAATAAGTAGACTCTTAATATATTTATAGAAAGGAAGTTGCCATGGCCACTATAATGAATAATAAAATTAAAGGGTGTTCCGACAGTGACATGATTTTATAAACCGTAATAGATACCCTCTTGAAATGTTTACAGTAGATGTGTTACTTCGGCCGCTATAACAAATGCTTAAAATTGAAGTGTGTCCATTAGTAACGTGTTTTTCACGAATATTACCTTATTTTTTAACCGCAATAGGTAGGCTCCTGATATTTTAATAGAAAGTGTATTACGATGGCCGCTATAAAATCACTTACATATTAAAATTTAAAGGGTGTTCTAAAATTCAATGGTGTCCCATAAAACATAAAGAAATAAACTGGAATTTTTAAATTATACTGAACATAGTACGGAACCCTACGTGTGTTAGTCTAACTCGCACTTGACTAATTTATTTTCAAACATATTAGTAAAAGAAGTTATATTTCAATATTTTATAATTGTTGGTTTTTAAATAACACAATTAATTTAAATATACACAATTATTTACCATAAAATTGCTTTTTAATTGTTTTTTGTTAATGCTTAATTTTTGCATTCAAACCATCATAAACATGATGTTTATTATTTTAAAAATTTTAACCAAACTCAAAATTCTTTGATTCATATTTTTTAATATTTATCTTTTGCCACACACTAGAAAAAATTCTCAATAAATTAAACTTGAACGTGAATATTTATTTTTTGCCACACACAACTTTGTTTATTATAACAGCTGTTATTTTTTCCTTATTGTGCGTCACACTGCGAATTCACGCAGCGAACTTTCAACAACGAATTCGTCATGCTGGACGAAATTCGTCGTTCATCCCAATTGTGTTCCTAGCATTAATCGTTGTATTTGTGGTTTTTTATATTATTGCTAATTGTTATTTATAGTACTTTTTAATGTTATTATTGATGTCATTTTGTTTTTATTGTTTAAAAAATATTACAGAAAAAACCCTGAAGATGATATTCGAAGAATATCGAAATATTGGAAATAAATGAATATTTACATCTGACCTAAAGCTTGAACAATTGTTTCATTATTATTTGTTATTGATAAAAAAAAGTCGAATTTAATTAAAATTGGAAAAAATATTATTAAAATTTATTTAGTATTTTATTTAAATAAGAATATCTCAAAAACTAGGCGTGATAGAATCATTCTGTAAAGAGATTTGGATTCATATAAATGCACATAAAATTCCATTAAAACCACATAACAAGGTTCAAGCTCCCGAATTTTTTTCGCCGACCATTGTTATCACAATAACTACATATTTAATAATTTAATGTTTTTATTTTATTTAAATAAGAATATCTCGAAAAGTAGACGTGGTGGAAAGAATCTGTAGACAGATGTGGATTCAGCACACAAAAGGCAATTAAAATCACATAACTAAGTTCTTGCTCCCAAGTTATTTTTAAATTGAAAGCCCAAATGTTTTCGGAGTAAACTGCAATTCCTGTACCACTTATTTAAATACGTGAAATACCTATTTTGTTATTAAAAAAACAAATTTAAAACATTGTGAGCTTTAGCTTGCTAATCGCTTGTAAGCCAATTTCATAGTTTTTTCTTTCTTTTTTTCAGTTTTTACTACCTTTTGCCTGTTGGTTTATGAGTATCTGAGTTTTAAATAGTTTTCAGCACGAAATCTTTGAAAGCACCTGCTTCTTAACCGCATTAAAGGGTTTTAAAGTTTAAAACTTTAATGTTTCAAAATATAACACAGCTAATTCGTGATAAAAATAAGTTTAAAAAAAAACAAACTAGAACAGGTGGTAACTTGCCTTGTTGAATTTGTTGAAATAAAATTTAAGATCCAGCTGATTCTCTTATAAGAATTAAACTGTTTTGTTATATTACTTACATAAACTTGTTATTGGCTTATTTCGTAAATCTAACTAGAAAATATTTATAATTTGATTTTTCTACAAAAAGAATTCTTTTGTGTTTAGTTTTGTGGAATTTTATTATTTTGGTTTCCAACAAAAACTAGAATAGCAAAACAGTTTTGCAAAAATAGCCGTAATTTTCATAAACTGTATTTTTTAACATCGTTTTATATCAATTATTATACCCCAATATGTAGAGTGATCTCTGCAAAAACTAAAAAACTTTGAAGCCTTTTATGTTTCAAGCAAAAAAAAAAAAAAAAAAATTAAATAAATCGTTACGTTATAAAGGCAAGAGTTTTAAGAGGATCCAAGCCGAAGTTTAAGCATCTTATTAACCCTAGAAAAATATTTTGTGTTATAAATATAACGAATAAGCCTATGTGCTTTTCTACATCATTTTTAACGGTATAAAGAAAGTATATGTTATACTAGCTATTCCCGATGCACTTCGCTACACCATCCACAAGAAATACAATACGCACTTGAAAGTAAGCATTTGGCAAATCTTTAACTCGAAAACGCACGTTATGTCAAACTTAGAGTGGATCACTGTTGCAGTTCTATAGTTTCATGACAAACGTTTTTGAATGCGAGGTACGATGCCCACTGTTTCCATCCAATCTTGGCTATGAGTATAAACACGATAATAATTTATTGAATTGTATGCAAGGTGCCACGATCTCCCAATTAATTTTGTATTTTGGCAGACTATGCGCATTAGCACAAGGGTTGCTTGTTACAATGTTTCGAGGCTCTATCTGTTGTAGTTCGCCATTAACACGATAATAATTGTTCATTTTGTATGGGAGGTATCACGCCCACTCATCCAATTTGGCCTGTGTTTAGCTTCACTATGTACGTTAATATGGGGCTTACTGGTACGAAATTCCAAGGGCTACCTAATTCAGTTCTCTAGATACATGATAATATTTTTTATTTTGTATGGGATTTACCATGCCCACTATTCCAATCCAGTCTTTCTTTCTCTAAACTATGTATGTTAATATAGAGGTTACTCGTAAAAAGTGGCACTACCTATTGCTGTTACCAAGCAACACGATGATAAAAATTTACTTTGTATGGGAGGTGCCACGCCCACGTAGTATAGCAAAAAATAACTATCCTATTTGTATAACTATATATCTTTAACAAACGGCGAAAATTTCGGAGAGATCGGTTCACTGGTGTAGGCAGCTACAGCTTTCCGACAAATAAACTCTTTTTGTGCTTTATACAAGGTCTGTTCAAAAGAAAGGGACAAATTATGAATTTTCGCGGGCTGTGTAAATTATTGAAATTTTTGTTTTGTTATGTTGGTGCACCTGTGTTAGTCATATGTCGCATTATCAGACAATTTGGATTTGTAGTTTGTTGTTAACAACTGAAAAGGTTAGTCAAGTATGTGTGTTCCTTGATTTTTGACTTCTGACTTCTGGCCGCTTACATTGTGCTGATTGAGCCTTGGTTTCGCCGTCATAATCACACGCAAAGAAAAAACATGGTTATTGCATGGTCACCACACTATTATCTCTGTAACAATACATGTTTGCTGTGAATAAATTATATTTATTTTAAACAATACTTTGGTCACAATAACCAATTTTTTTGTTAACATTTAATAATTCAATGGTTATACGCACCAAAAAAGCAACATGGTTGATTTGAATCATATTAAAATTCAACCGCAACCAAATTTTCTTTAATATTTAAAAATAAAATTATATTTATAACCATAATATATTATGATTATTAAACATAGTATGTTAAGTATGACAAAAAGTAAACAAATAATGTTTGGTTTTAAAAATACATATTTTGGTTTTGGCCTTTTTTCAGTTCAGAAATATCGGTTCATCTAAAACCGTAAAAACATATATATATATATATATATATATATATATATATATATATATATATATATATATATATATATATATATATATAAATACACTTTTGTTGTCAACAAATACATAAATTTGTTTTTTATTATAAATGATAGTTTTAAATTAAAAATATCAAACATATAAAAAAGTAAGCAGAAAATATCAAAATATACATATGTAAACGTCTAAATAGAAAAAATTCGTGGATTTGTTTTTTGTTATTTATAAATATATTCATAAGTTGTCACGTATAACCATTTACATGTTTCAAATTATATTATAGTATGTTTATATTATAAACATAATTATGGTTGTATTTAAAAATGTTATTTTTATGTAAGAGAATAATATGTTTCAAATATTAATATGGTTTGAATATAACCATATAATTCAACCATAATATGTTGCTCTGAGATTATGGATACCTCAACCATGTTTTTTCTTTGCGTGCACATGCCCACGTTTCGTCACCAGTTATGACCCTTTTAAGCAAACCGTCATTCAATAATTCCTGAGCGATACTAATGCGACATTGCTTTTGCTCAAAATTTAGAAATTTTGGAACAAATTTCGCTACCACGCTTTCCATGCCCAAAACATTCGAGGAAATTGCTTGGCAAGAGCCGTTTGATATTCCAACATCCTCTGAAACTTCCCTAAAAGTGATTCGACGATTTTCCAAAACAATTTTTTTTCACTGTTTCATTGTTTTCTATACTTGTTGACGTGGTTGCAACTCCAGGATGCTTATCGACATCAACATCAACATCTTCTCGGCCTTCTGTAAAGCGCTTGTACCACTTATAAACTCTATTTGAGACTCGCCTAATGCCACAGTCAACATTTCAAGTGCCTTGAATAATTAAAGCACAATTTTTAAGACAAAATATTAATACATATTCTTTGATCCATTTCTTTAAAAACTAAAAGCGAACATTAGCCCAACTAAACTTTCTTATCGGCAGAAACTTTACCCTCAGCTTAGAGTGCCAACTTCTACTGTACAAATCGATCCTCAAAACTAATTTGGTGTTATGGAATTCAATCATGGGGCACTGCCTCAACTAGCAATGTAGAAAAAATTCAAAGGCGCCAAAATAAGATTCTACGAATGATCACAGTACTCCCTGGCATATACAAAAACTCAAACATCCACAAAGCAGAAATAGTGAGACATGCAGTAACGTATTCAAAGAAGCTTGAAACTCATCCAAATACTTTGGCGCGTTACATAATAAATAAGCCTGATTACTTTCAACTAAAAATAAGGGATATTGCTTTTCTTGGCCGTAAATCAGAAGGATAACCCGCAACCTTAAAACAAACATTTTTTGTCTAGCAGGCTGGTCTTAAAAAGAATGTATATATTTCTATTTTATACTAAAGATATGTGTAGTTTTTGTTAGTGAAAATATATTGACAATGCAATAAATAAAATAACAGAAAAAAATTGTATCCACTTAATTCTAGCAAAACTACTTATCCTTCTGTCATTAACTTGCTACAAATAGGTTAGGTTGCACGGTTCTCCGGCTTTGTGTAGAGAAAACCGACTCACTTGGGTCCTTTTGGGACCGTCGTGATGCCCGAAAGAGGGATGAGCAGGAAGATTCCTGCAGTATATTGTGCTTTTTTGTTGCTAGTATATTGTGCCTTTTGATCAAATGCAATTATTATTAAAGATATAATAAAAAATTTGATTATTTTTTAATTTTTTCCAGTAATCTAGAACTTAGGATGCTCAAAAAAAATAATTAAAATATATGGCCTTAGGAATTCCAAAATTATAACGAAAAATTATTAAAATTTGCCAACACGAGTGCTTTTATAAGAGGAAAGCTATTAGGTTAGTAGCAGCGACAAAAAAAATATTTTCTTTCTTTTCTTTTGTGTGTGTATTTTAACTTTTTATTTCTTCAACTGCAGTTTATACAACTCAAAATTTATCCCAGGTAAAGAAAATGCTCTCTCTCTTTTATGGTTTATAAAATCCGGTCTTTATGCACTTTTTACGTCACTGTAGCGTATTGGAATAACTGTTCAGTCTTTTGTTTAGTTTGTCTTTGCATAGAAAAACTGAATGAACATTTTACATTGAAATCCAATTTTAAAACAAAAATGGTTTCTGGTACAAAATATTTTACGTTGAACATAAAAGTTGCATAGAAAAAAGCTTAAATCTTGTTAGAAAAGTCAATAGAAATGCAAAAATGAAAAGTCAGTTTTGTTAACTGAATACACAAGTTTTTTGTTGGTTTCAAAATTGATATGTGCAAAAAAAGTTTTAATTATTGGGCTAAAATAGCGAAATGTTAACAATTTTTTTTTCAACATAAAATAGTTTTCTTTAAATTTAAGCACACATGTGAAGTAAAAAATGATCAAATATACTCGTACATATAACACAGAGTACGATTATAAAATAATATAAATATTGCTTATTAAAATATTTGAATAATTTTATGCTGTGCGTACATACATACGTTCGACTGAAAATGGTGCTTTATCTACACTTATGGTTGGTATCAGACTTGGGAGATGCCAAGTAGAGTTTGTAATTGTAATTGTAATTGGAGTTTCATCAACTACAATTACATTCAACTATTTGTAATTGTAATTGGGATTTTTTTAATTCCACATTATATGTAATTTGTAATTAAAAAAAATAAACGAAGGAGCCTTACCATCTTTATAACAAATTGACTTTTACCACATCACTTAGGAATAATTCAATTAGGACCTTCCAATATCGTGATACAGCATCCTACCATCAATTCTTCATCTTCACCATACATCTCTGGAACCGTCTTCCCTCATACCTACAATTCACCAGCAACGCATATAAATTTAAAAAACTTTTGTTCCAATATTACAATGGTAACAATTAAAATGAACACTAAAATTTTCTTCTCTTTTAATTTTGTCAAAATTGTTCGTATATATATTTATATCAATTTTGTACACAAGCATATATATGTTTATTTGTCTTAATTAAATTGATTATAACTTAACTGATTCTAATACTGTAAATTAAAAGATGTTGCATCTTGTTGTATTAGAAAATCACTCAATAAAAAAATACAAATACAAAATACAAATACAAATTATAATTACATGTAATGGAAATAAATAAAAAATATAATTAAATTTTGTTTAATTGCAATTAATAATTAATTACAAATTACAATTACTTGTAATTTGTAATTAAAAATTTCCAATTACAATTACATGTAACATATAATAATGTGTAATTGAAAATGTTCAATTGGAAATTACAAGTAGTTGTAACTCACTTTAGTCAGGGCCGCCCCGAGGTTAGTAGGCGCCCGGGGCGAGATTGTGATCTGTTGCCCTACACATTTAATTGGTCTAAATAAGCTTATATTTCTCATATAATTTATTTTTTTTAATTTATACTTATATTTACAAAAGGGTTACATATTATGTAGTAAAAAATAATTCGAATCAGGAAGACAAGGAATGTAAATTAAAAACATTTCAATGAAATCTGGAGTCTTAAATTTAATTTTTTGGCTAGATTGGCAAAATACCCCTTTTGTGCTCGGTGTACTTCGTTGTGGGCAAAAACAAATTATACACTTAGAATTAAAAGTATCGCCAATCCAGTAAATTTTTTGTGCGTCAACAGTTCAAGACTAACTGTTGTAGTTCTCTATTTAAACTATTTGGCTCTCTAATTACACTGTATGGGAGTTTCCACGCTCATTGGTCCAATCTAATCTGCGTTCTGCAGATTAGACATTAGTATAAGGGTTACTTGTGCAAAATTTCAAAAATTCACCTATTATAGATCTTTTAATACACGATAATATTTTTTTCACTTTGAATAATGGGTGCCACGCCCACTGCTCCAATCTAGTCTCTTTTATGCTAGAGTAGTCATATTAATATGTGGGTAACTTTTGCATAATTTCTGCTAAGAAACTCTGAAAATTGCAGAATGATCGGTCTGCTGGTGTCAGCAGCTATAGCTTTCCTTTATTTACTTTAATGTAAATAATTTTTTTCATCGACCTTTGAAAATTTACAATGACTTGATTGCTTCCACAGCAACAATTAAAATTTATTATTTTAATATAATGATTTGTAAATGATGTACATATAACGTTGAATACACATGTAGTCCGGTCTAGTTTTCAAATGCAAATTAGTTTAAAAAAAAATTTTTCGTTTTTTTTATTTACATTTACTTTAAAAACATGGCAAAATCAAAATTGTGGAAATAGCAAAAAAAAAAAAGCATAAAAATAAAAATAAAGCTGTACACAATTAGTCACTAGGTATCGATGACTCAATGTACTCAGTCGTTAAATAGTTGTTGAGAACTTCACAAAACCCTTTTTAAATAGGAAAATATTTTCACATGCATGCATACATATGTATGTATGTATGTGCCCAGGCAAATAGAAAACGACCTGAGGGTGTGGATAAAAAAGCCAATTACAGCAAAGGCGTTTGATGTTTATCCTTTTTTCAACATTTTTTACGGCTTTATTAAATTTTACATTGCAAAACTAATTTTTTGATCTCAGAACCACTTCGTGGCGGGTTTCTGTAATAACTTCTATTAAATTTCTCACTAAATTTTACCCTTATAAAAAAAATTGGTTAAACCTTTAAACGGTTCACTGATAGACTTTAAAGTTTATAAAAAAAATTATAAATAATAATTTAACTATTTTATTTTAAGCTTTAGGTCTTTAAATAATTTTATTTTTTCAATATTTCGCTACTCCTTTGTGAAAAAAAATTTTTTTTTGAAATATGTTAGTTTTAAAAAAATTTTTTATTAATTTTTAATTGTAATTTTTATTACTGTTAATTTTATAATTTTTCCTGATGATGCTACACAAAGGAGTAGCGAAATATTGAAAAAATAAAAATAAAATTATTTAAAGACCTAAAGCTTAAAATAAAATAGTTAAATTAATATTAACAAAAAGGTCAAATAAACTATATAAAATAAAAATTATAAATTTTATGATATTTTTCTGTATTCGAATTACATGCAGAAAATTTTAAAATTTTCGACCCCAATTTAAAAAAAAAACAAAACGATGAACTTACCCGTAGGTTCTTTTTCTTTTTGCGTGGTCACATACATACGAGTATGTACTTGTATGTGCAATTTTATTTATATTTATTTTGCTTAAGCAAAATGCAATTAACCCTCCGATGACTTACAAGGTCCATATGTATCTTTCGTGTTTACGAAGCCACAGTATTTCAAGATAGATAAGATTCCTTGACATTTACATTTGTAATGATTTTAAGGTTTTAAAATAGGACGTTAACCAAATCCGCTGGTCCGAAACATCCTGAATGATCGTTATTCTGTTCGATTAAGAAGGAAGAACATTGCTTCTCTAGGCCAAACATCAGAGAAGTGACCAATTTAATTCGAAGTAACGGTAAGTTGTTATAGGATAAAAATTAATTAATTTAACGTAATAATTTTGTATCTATTATTTTGAAGACTAAACAACTAACAAACGAAGCTGACGTGCCACCAACGTCCCCGCGTGGTAATCGATACTCTTATCGATTGTGCTGTGCAGAGTCTTATATCCAACGGAAGACTTCATACAAGTGCTTTGCTTGCCTCGAACCTGTACGTACGCAACACTGCGCTATCTTAAAAAATACAATACCTGGTGTAAAAAAATGTACATTCATTTGCTTTTGTAATTTTATTTACTTTATCTTTACTTTTTGGGTTTTATTAAAATAATGTAAAAAGTGTGTAAAATAACTTGATGTTATTTCTATTAACGTATTATGATTTTTATACCCGAGGTTTTAACTTGTTATAGAGGACACATTATAAATACTTTTTGTAGACTTGAAGTGTCTTCCCATTTCGGTTGCAAAAATAAATTTGTGTCACTTTGTTAAACCCTTTAATTTTTATTTTTTTTTTGGCTATAGCAGGCATAAATTCAAAGACATTTAAAAAAATCAAACACATATTCGCAAAACTTTCATCACTATCGGAACACCCTTTAAATTTTAGTAATTAAAGTAATTAGCGGCCATGATAATACACTTTCTATAAAAATATTAAGAGCCTACCTATTGCAGCAATATACGTAAACCACATTTTACTGTGTGTCGTGGCACCACATCTTCTGTAAAATTCTAGAGTCTACCTATTACGCTTCAAAATTTAGGCCATATTGATGCAAATCACATCACTGTCAGGACATCTTGTAATTTTTAGTATTTGTTATAGGGGCCATAGTACTACAACATCGGTTAAAATTTCAAGAGTCTACTTATTATCGTTACAAAATTGGACCATATTCATGCAAACTATATCACTGTCGGAACACCCTTTAAATCTTAGGTTTACTTTTTATACTTGTTTATATAGCGAACATAGTTTTAATTACTGTGTGCAAATTTTAATTGGTTGCCTTCTACAGTTCAAGAAATAGTCATATTTGCGAATATCACGTCACTTTTGGATCACCCTTTAATTTTTAGGTTAATTTTTTATACTTATATTTGTTTCATATTCGCGAATAACACGTCACATTTGGAACCCACTATTAGTTTTAGTATGTGTTGCTTCTTCTTCCTTCTCATAACCTTCTTAGTCTACCTACTAACGAGTGATTTTTTAAGAGCTTGAGAACTTTTTTAAAAAAAAAACGCATAAAATTTGCAAAATCTCATCGGTTCTTTATTTGAAACGTTAGATTGGTCCATGACATTTACTTTTTGAAGATAATTTCATTTAAATGTTGACCGCGGCTGCGTCTTAGGTGGTCCATTCGGAAAGTCCAATTTTGGGCAACTTTTTCGAGCATTTCGGCCGGAATAGCCCGAATTTCTTCGTAAATGTTGTCTTCCAAAGCTGGAATAGTTGCTGGCTTATTTCTGTAGACTTTAGACTTGACGTAGCCCCACAAAAAATAGTCTAAAGGCGTCAAATCGCATGATCTTGGTGGCCAACTTACCGGTCCATTTCTTGAGATGAATTGTTCTCCGAAGTTTTCCCTCAAAATGGCCATAGAATCGCGAGCTGTGTGGCATGTAGCGCCATCTTGTTGAAACCACATGTCAACCAAGTTCAGTTGTTCCATTTTTGGCAACAAAAAGTTTGTTAGCATCGAACGATAGCGATCGCCATTCACCGTAACGTTGCGTCCAACAGCATCTTTGAAAAAATACGGTCCAATGATTCCACCAGCGTACAAACCACACCAAACAGTGCATTTTTCGGGATGCATGGGCAGTTCTTGAACGGCTTCTGGTTGCTCTTCACTCCAAATGCGGCAATTTTGCTTATTTACGTAGCATTCAACCAGAAATGAGCCTCATCGCTGAACAAAATTTGTCACATTTGAACATTTCGAACCGAACACTGATTTTGGTAATAAAATTCAATGATTTGCAAGCGTTGCTCGTTAGTAAGTCTATTCATGATGAAATGTCAAAGCATACTGAGCATCTTTCTCTTTGGCACCATGTCTGAAATCTCACGTGATCTGTCAAATACTAATGCATGAAAATCCTAACCTCAAAAAAATCACCCATTACCTACTGACCGACAGACTTTGTGGCGAAAACAATGGACAGGACGGGCAGTAATGTGCTCATTTATAATGGAAGTACCTTAAGCTAGATAACTGCGTTGGAAACTTCAAGTATCATCTAGCCAAGATGAAGATTGAGGAAGCTAATACTTGCAGACTGTACCTGGAAGAGGCTGAGACGGCAGCGCACATTGTGTATAATTGCACTCGCTAGCATAATACTCAGGACTATGGGTAGAAGCTTGCTAAATGTGGATGCCCTGGGGGCCTCATGCTTGAAGAGATGTTAGCAATTACTAGAGACTGCGTGCCGGTCGATAGTCTGAAATCACTAGTCAAGATTAAAGTCTGATGAAAGTAAGGTTGCCGTAAATTACATTTTGGTTGCCTATAAACACACAGGATGAAAGGGGGTCGAAAAGGGACCCATTAAGGAAGTGGTCTGCTTCGATATTCCCCCTACATTAATAATTCTAATTATAAGAATAAGCTGATTTAATTAATACACATGTTGAGATATTAGAAATTTTTAAATTGTAAAATTAAATATATTTGTACACAAGGAATAAAAATATATTAATTACCATTTAGTGCCATTAACACACAATTTGTTTGCAAAATTTTTAAATTAAATTTTAATAATAATGGAGTTGATCAATTTTGCAAGTAAAGCATTAAAATCATACTCAGGCTTTTGAAATATTTTTAAGAGCATCAATTAAATGCGAGGTTTAAATATATTGAATGTTGGCAATTTATTATGCGTTGACTTTGTAACAATTATTCGACCCTATAAATGAACGTCCTTATGTACGCATAACCTTAATCCTCTGTGTATGTGCAGTCGTATGTATGTGTTATATAAACACATGCAAGTCAATTTGTAGCTGTTGTATATCGATCGTGTGCATTTAACAGGAATGAACAATTTTATGTTGTTGGTTTTTAATTTGTTCTTTATGATGTCGGCGGCTTTTATTTCAGGCATTGCATTTAAAATTTATTATTAAAATTCAACAGACCGTTATTGTTGGCGGTCAAATTGGTTCAAGTTAAATAAAATATTTTACAAATACTCATACATGTTTGCTTATATGTACGTTGTACATAGAAACAATCATTAGGGTAATTTTATATGCGATGATTTTGAATAACGAGCACTTTAGAAAATGAATAATTTTCTATGGAAAATTCTAAGAATTTTATTTAAAATTGTGCATAAAATGCAATTTAACAAAAAAATTATTTATGATTCAAAAAAAGTATCGTTTATATTCATTTCCCCGATAAATAAATTTTGTTAAAAATTGTATCTTTTGTGTTTATATGAGTTGTAGAAATAAATATACACACATCTGGTTCGAATAATTTAATATTTTAAATATTAAAAAAAAAATAACATAAAAATATAAGAATGCATTAGCGCTTCTTATTTATTTATTACTTCATTTAAAATATTTTACGTTCTTAAGATTTATTGTAAAAACTCTTTTAAAAATATCTTTCACAGATTTACAGTTTTAGGTTAGAAACATAACGAAAGTTACGTATAAATGTTTTGTTAATATTTTATTGCATCCAAAGACTTGCAATCAGCTATATAGGCCTGTCTTAATAAATGATGCACATCAATCAATAAATCAAATACGATCAAGAGCAACTTGCAAACACAATTCACCATTATATGAAAACCTTCTGAAATCACTTAATTGGCTTCTCCTTTTTAAATTGTTTTCCTTTGAAAGCAGTATTTTTTCTCATGTTTCGATACCCTCGCCTCCACCACGTCTTTCAGATACAACCATTACATTTTCCATTACAGTTTCAGTTTCTGTTATATATTCTAAAAAATTAGGTTCTTCTGGTTGTCCTTCAGTGGAAGTTACCATGCCGGTTTAAGTTTTTGGAAAACTGCTTAGCATTAATTTCCTCATCACAATTCAACAATTGAGCTTTCATCGTGTTAAGGCAAAGAAAGTGTTGCTGCATATGTTCACCCTAAGCCATACGTTTGTCACATAACTTACGCTGCAAATTGAATTTTGATGTCATAGTTTTACGTATATGGTCCTTTGACCTATGGCCATTTGAAAACAATTGCTGTAATTGCTTTTTTCGAAATTTTTCAGGAGTCGGGTATTATATAAAATCCCACAAATCCATTTGTATGGGATACATCTGCTTTTGAAGTTCCACGTACAATAGTTTATATAATTGAGAAGTAGAAACACGGCTTTAGTCGCTATTTGATCAGGCCCCTCTTTCCTAATTACATCACAAAGGGTGTTGAGCCCATAACCTATTGGAACTCTATTTAAAAACAAATTAATAGTAGCAGAGTTTCTGCTAATGAGCTTTGTGTTAACTTTGATTCTAAATGAGTTTTCCAAGTAAAACGTCCAGTGCTAGACAAAAATAATGTTTGTTACACGGATTTTGCAATCATTTGCAGGTCAACCCTCTAATGTAAGACCAAGAAAAGCTGTATCTCTTCTTTTTAGTAACTTAGGTTCACTTAGTATGTTACGCGCCAAAGGGTTTGGATGAGATTCAAGCTTCTTTACATACGTTACTGCATGTTTTGCTATTTCTACTTTGACTGATGGCAAAGTAGACTTTTCCAAGTAAGGCGACGGTCAAGATGTATAACAAATACCCGGGATTTGACATCTGAAAGCTGAGGTATCATTTGAGATTTTAAGCGAATAGGGTGGCAATATTTCCTACGCAGTGTGAAAGTTATATGAGTAGATTTTTGTTCATTCACCTTTATTCTCTATTTCTTCAACCATTTTTCCAAATTGAGTGCGTGGTCTTGTAAAAGTTGTGATGCTACTTGGGCGCTTTTATGAATACTTCAAAAAGCTGTGTCATCTGCAAATGTTGATGTGTGGACTAGGGTGCTGCTTGGCATATCTGATGTTTACAGTAAAAATAAAATTGGTCCCCAAATACTGCCTTGGGGAACTCCGGCTTGAATGAGCTGTAGCGAGCTTAAAAAATCTCCTTCTTTTAGTAAAAACTTTTGATTCGTTAAACAATTTTTAAAAGCTTAAACAATTTTTCGGGCTAGTTCAGCTTTCGCTTATATATTAGGCCTTCGTGCCAAACCTTATCGAATGCTTGAGAAACGTCGATAAAAAGTGAAGAACAGTATTTTTTTCTTCAAAGGTCTTTTTAATTACATTTACTAATCTGTGTGTTTGTTGGATCGTACTGTGTTGTTTTCTAAAGCCAAATTGATGGTTCGGAAAACCTCCTTTCGTGCTAATAATTGGATTCAGCTTAGTTATTAATATTCTCTCAAAAAGCTTTGACCGAGGTATTTGACGTCCGAAAGCTGTGGTATCATTTGGTTATTTATGCGAATAGGAGGTATGAGTTCCTCCGCAAAGTGTAAAGTATATGATTACAACTCTGGCTTCAATTGGCTGAGGTAAGCTCAATAATCTCCTTCTTTCACTATGAATTTTCGATCGCATAAATATATGTATAAATTATCTGACAACTCATATAAGTTTATAAGCAAATTTACTTTTAACATATTTTTTTTAAAGACAACAATACCTGTGAAGCTTTGTTTGCTTGTCTGCAGAAAACACCCATTTTTTGTTGGGAATCGAATCCGTAACCTCAGGCTGATAGATTAGCACACTACGAATTAGTCTATCGAGGCACTTATGTATGAGGCATTCATGCCATACCTTATCGAATGCTTAAGAAACGTCGATAAAAAGCACAGAGTAGTATTTTCTTTCTTCACGGGTATTCTTAACTACATTGACTAACTCGTGACTTTGTTTGATCGTACTATGTTTTTTCTAAAGCCGCATTGTTGGTTCGAAATACATCCTTTGTCGCTTAAAATGGGGTTCAGCTTTATTAACATCCTCTCAAACATCTTGGACATATTTGATAAAAGGCTTATATGGTCTGTATGATTCAACTTTTGTGTGGTGTTTTGCTGGTTTAGGAATCATAGTTATTAAGGAAACCTTCCAATCTCGAGGAAAGTAGTAAAGACGTAAAATAACATTAAAAATAACATCAAATGACATCATATAACTGGGTTTATCAAGGCTTTCTTGATGTTTAAATCAGTTCTTGCCCTGTAAATATCGCAAAATTCAAATCTTAGGGAGGGGTATTATGCCACTAGTCCCTATAGTTGGGAACTCAACTATATCAGTACCTATATTTGTCCAACAAATAAATTGCCTTTTTCTGTATTATTTCCTGCCCAGTCTCTACAAGAAGTTGGCAAAGAGAGGCTAAAGGTACGACCGGTCTATTAAGGTTTCTACATGCTCGCCATGATAAATAATCTGATTGTGCAGTAGAGTCGAGGTCTTTCAAGTAATTTTTCAGAAATGCTACTCTTCGAGATTCAAGTAGCTGTTTTAGCCGCTTCAAGCTATCTTTATGTCTAGACTTGATTCATTGCAACTCTCTTTGAATTTATCTTTTTTCAGCCAAGAGCCCTCGACATCAACAGAACAAATTTGATTGTATCTAGCGGATAACTGTTCCATGTTGGGCAGCTGATTTAAGATTTTGGTCAAAATCAATCAAATTCTGCTCAACGTCTTTTGGTGTTCTTAGCGAGATGTTTTCCAAACAATGAGTACTGAGGTATTTTTTTTACATGCATTCGGTTTTTTAATTTTTAAATACCGATTTTATAATGAAATTTTGAAAAAATGTGAATATTTATAAAAATTAAATTTTTTGGTTATTCCTAATTTTTGTTCGCGATCTTTCGGTTTTGATTAAATTCGAATTTCAGTGAAATTTTATTTTATAATAAAAATTAAATTTTTAAAATTTTCGTTTCTTTTTGTTACGAGTATTTTTTTGTAGTGTTTTTGGTATTTGATTAAAATTTGTTTGGTATTTCAGTAAATTTAATTTTTATAATAAAAACCGTATTTTTTGGCGAAATTTTTAGTGAACTTTTGATTGTTTTGCAAATGTAAGGAAAATAGAGACAGTTGCGGTTTATTAAAATGCTTTTATAAACAACTGCGCATATTGAGAGATCAGTTACTATTCCAATTTCAATATTTATTATTTCCTTCAGTTCCCTATGTCATATGTATTTCAAACTTAAAGAATTTAGGTTCAAAACCTGTTTTTCATAACCATTTCTAAATCACACGCTACTAAGCTCCTTTCAGCTTTTGATTGCTCTGTAATATCCCTAAAATTTTGTGACTCATTAATTCAAACAAAACATAACATGCTATTTTTTTTTTATTTTTATTTATTTGAAGAATCTTTTAAAACTGAATTCGCAGAAAAACATTAACGAGTAGGTTTGATTTTAAAGGCTGCTTAAAAAAAAACTTTGTTTTCAGTACCGTACAAAAAAAAAAAAAATAATAAAAAGGTGCAATCATTTCAATATCTCGTTAAATGTCTTCTGAAAATATAACTATTAATTATTCATCGATTTGAGTCACATGTTTTTGCCAACGATAATAAGAAAAGAAAAAATATCCTTGATCTAATATTTCCAGCTGTTTTTTCCTGTCAAAGAAAACAACCACTGCGGCACTGTGCTATCGAGATTTAAAGGATCTGACAAAGGCAGACAGTCAAAAGGATATTGTAAGCACATGTCTCATCGTTTGCTAAACAAATCTAATTTTAAATTATTATTTTTAAAGGTTTCGCTTAAACATCAAATACAGTAAGGGGAACAATTAAAGATTTAATGTAGTATTTCAAACACAACAGCTGTTATTTAATACCTCTGCTGCCCTCTTTTATACACTGCGTACATGTTGCCGTATCTTTTGGCTTAAGAACCAGTTACATCTGTCTTTTGTTCAAGAGAACCCTCTTGAAAACATTTAATCTCTTTTCGTTCGTGCTTGGCTACAGTTTGCGTGTTTTGTTGCATGTTGCACGTTTTAAGTTGGGATTTATTCCATTAAATTGGTTTTACTTTTTTTCTTATTCCTTCTTCCTTTGTTTTGTTTTCCAATGTATTTTAGAATCTCTCAATGAATTGTCAGAAATACGTGTTTTATGCACTTCCTTGCTTTGTGTGTGTGTTTTTTTGTCTTTGTTTCATTTATTATTATTGTTTCTCATTAATACCTGCCCTGGTTTGTCAATACCGACTGTTTACCTGTTGTAAATTAAACAGTAGGAGTTGGATTAATGGACTTTTAACTATTATTCGCTTTGTGAAAAAAAAACTAAATTGAAATTTTATTTTTGTTTTTTAATGTACAGACCTGTTCTTAAAATCGCCTAATAAATAATAAGGAAGTGATTTGAAATCCCAGTCGCTTAGCTGAGCGTTTTAAAATCTCATGATTTCAAATATTTTTGTATATACATAGAACCCTTTTTGTGTAATTTGAAATCTCCTGGATAAAAAGTGATTTTCAGATCAGGCAAATTTTTAATTTTTATTTCATTACCATATCTTGGGATTCTACTGTAATTTGTTCCTTTCCTGCCAAGCAAATAAGAGGGTCATCATCAATATGCCATGATTATAAACGAAAGAATATAAAAGAAAAATTCAGACAAAAAGCTGTAACAGCAACATGAATGATTGAGTTAATGTAAGAGTATCACAACGCATATTAATTTATTTCTGTTTTTTTCGGTGACTTAGAATGTTTCTTCATTCAAACATTTATTCGTTCATAAGGACATTCATTACCTTATTTTTTCTACTACCATTAGATCTAACAAATAAAATGTTAAAATAAAATTGATTATTATTATTTATATATCAGATTTTCCATTTAGGCAGTATCGATGTTGATGAGTCTGTCATATCATCCATGTTATTTCAATGGTGTCTGTTTCAATGTCTAGTTTAATTTGCAGCCACTGGAACATGACATTTGTGGTTTTAAGAAAATAGCCCATAAATATATTTTTATACTCTTCACCACAGGTGGAAAGGGTAAATATAAGTTTCTCATTCCGTGTGTAATTTCTACAATATTCATTTCCGACCCCATAAAGTATATATATTCTGGATCTTTATACATAGAGAAGTTGATTAAGCGATGTCCGTCTGTCCATCTGTCCGTGTTAGTGATGTAATGTCATTTGCCAAGGCACCAGTAGAGATACAAAAAATTTAAGCACACCAATCTGTCAGGCATAGTTTCGAAAATTTTGGTATTGCAATTCAGCAACATCGGATCATTCCTTTGGAGGCTGTGGGCCATAAACCATGCGCACCTATATTTTTTCACGTTTTTTTTAAATTTTTTTTAGCTTTAGTGATTCTGTTTTGCCTTTTTTGTCAAATAAATATTAGAGTGTGACAGGTAGATCGCAAGGAGTGCATAAAGATCTCGGGGGATCAAAAACCCCCTGCGAGGGGCGATTTTTGTTTGTTTTTAGATTGGTAGGGTTTTTCTGCTTTGATTTTTATTAGTGACCTTAATAGAAAGCAATAAACATAGAGGTAGCCAATGGACCCACAGGGTACCCACTGATAAATAGGAGCAGTTAAAAGGACCCCCATGTATCAATGTGAGGATTTTTTTTGTAAGTATTTTTTTTTTGCTTTAGTCTGACCATTCTAACTCAATATAGATTGCAGAAAGGTCCTAAATTTAACAAAAAATTTCAATAAAATTTAAAAAAAAAATTAAAAAAGATATTTTACAGAAAAATTTTTGAAAAAAAAATTTTTTTTTAAATTTTCCAAAAAAGTTTTGAATAAAACTTTTCAAAAAATTTTTAAAAAATTATTTTTACAAAAAAATTTTACACACAATTTTCGATAAATTAAAACAAAAATTTTAATATTTCTTTGAAAATGAAAATCATGACTGTAACATATCACATATTTAATATTAAGAATATACATATGTATGTATGTGTGTATATAGAGTAACATATTTTTTAAATGCGTTTGATTTTTAAATAGATGATATCTCTGTTTTAAAACCTAAGTGCATTAAACACATAGACATCATCAGGATACCGACTACAAAATGTCAAAAATAAAATACACACGTTTATAGGTAAACGATTATTTTGAAGCCAGGAAAGCTACATGGATACACGACCACCGTTGTGGCTGTCGTCAACTTAGGCTAATTTCTATTTTATTCAAGAAAAGAAAATGTCACAAAATTGTAAATTACAAATTCATATACCTACAAACAAAAAGTTTTAGAGGAAATATTTATTAGTTTTTCTACAACAATATCAGAGTTTACGATGTAGCTGTCGGCTTCAATATCATTAAGTAGCTGACAAAACGGCGACAATTGGTGCAAACGGAATTTGTTTTCATGTGTCTTCTATTTCTTTAACTCATGAATAATGATTTTTTCTCATACGATTTAATTTAAGTAAAGAGTCAACAATATGGATAATGCTGTACATGTCTGTATAAATAAAATCACCGTGGTGAAGGGTATAGAAGATCCGGCACGGCCGAATATAGCACTTTTACTTGTTTTTATTAACAATAGAGTGGTATTAATTTTATGAAGCCCTTTTCGACCCCTTTTATCACTTTAGGTAGCTGTTTTCACGACTAACTTACCTTCAGTGAGTCATGTTCAGCTTTAACTCTGAATTGGAGTAATTTCGAACTGTTGACTGTTAGCTGTCGAACTTCTTTCTTATCATGGAATATTTTGTAATTGCTAGACCTTAGCAAAGCCTTAAATACCCTATTGTATTAAATTTTAACTTATGTATGTCTGCCAGTGCACAGTGATTCAGTAGTAGGACATAGTGGTCAAATGACGATGTTCAATTTTTTCACCGTTAGTTCGCTCTTATACTCACTATTAGTGGAACTGCTAAAACATGCAAAAAGATTTGCATCGGAAGTGAACAAATCAAAACAACTTTCCTTATCATTTTCAGCCGTGCTAATAAATTTAATTTCTAGTGCGTGTTTTTCAAAGAAAGAAACATTTTTGACTGACTGTTTTCAATGGATATTTAAGTTGAAGTTGTTTGCCATTATTATTATATCGTTAATAATTTTTTAAGCAAAACCAATTTTGCGAAAGCGGTTTCACGACAAATCAATTTTCACGTATATTTGTTACGACGTTTTTTTTTATTAAGGTATGAAGTATGTTGCCGTCTTATGACGCTTTCAAGTTACATATCAACCACTGCAGTGGTTCAAAGCCTTATACAAGCCAATGGTAGACTTTCATGAAATATGTGCGCTATCCTCTTAACTTCTTGTAGACACGACTAGTCTGCCAGTATCATATTTCATTTTCATCTTGGCCAGATGATAGCTGAAGTTTCTATGATCTGTCGTCTCCAATGCAGCTATCCAGTTTAAGGTACTTTGATTATATCCAAGCAACTATCCGGTGTTCGTTCGGAGAGTATTGTCTCAGGTCTCCTTTTACTGATTATTCCGTCTACCGCTAGAGGGGTATTTTCTTGCGGCTAATAAAAAATTTAATTTTCCATCGTAATCAGATACTCAAGGTCCTGTTCGATTTTATGAATGATATTAGAATTATAAAGTTCACAGTAAAGGAGAAAATATGTCCAATCCATCAGAGCTTCATATGAATAGCCAATCCACAAAAAAAATTGCGATTGAAAAAAAAACATAAATTGCAACTCCTTTAAAATCGTTTTTAGAAAAAAAAAATCTTATGACAAAATTTAAACCATCAGAATGAAAGTCATTTTCTAGATCAGTACATTCTTCACCGTATCTGTTCACTTATAAGTGTTTAATTGTAAATAAATATTATTTACTTAAGCAACATCATCCATCGTCAGTTGTTTAGCTTTTCTCTTTTTTCTGTCTTACAACTATTAATATCTATTTTTGTGTTTGCATTTGTCAACAGTATGTAATGGAAACAAATAGATTATGTTTACAGCTAACCACTATCAAGCAAATAGATATCGAGAATCCTATCTATACATATAATAAAATAGTAACTCATTTCCGTCTATCTGTCTGCTATTATTTTGCGTTTGCATCACGTAAAAAATAGTAGATGGATTTTAACAAAAAATTTTGAGGAGGTACCTAAGTATCCTAATCCCAATATAGGATACTTTTTTCCGCAAAAATATCTTATTTCCAAGAGAAAGTGGAGAAAAAACAATGAAAGTACGCTTTCCGATATAAAAGTACTGCTTAGGACGGTACCTTTAAGTTTTGAAATTAGTATATTTTAAAACACAGATCGTCTTAACTTCTTAGTACGGCACGGCACCTTAAACTTGTTTTATTTTAAACACAAATGGCGCTGAAAAAATATGAATTACTTACTGCCAAAGGCCGTATTAGAATAATGGCCATAGTAATTCCCATATAAAGAAGCAATTGAACTGTTTTTTTTTTTTAAAGATGTCCATTTTTATATATATTGAGATATATAAGGGTCTGCGATTGAGTCAATTTTATAATATTGGCCAACTTTAATCAATTCGAGTGATGTCTTTTGCTCTAAAATTATTTGAAAAATTAAAGATTTTTTTAGCTCCACATGTACTTATACAGCTTTTAGAAACAACATATTACAAGAAATAAAAACAGAAGCAAATATATGTAAGTATGGACATATGGATTTTTATAGACATAAGCTTTACTGAAATGGATTTTTAAGCACAAAGTAATAGTTAAAATGATGACATTTAAATACATGAATAACCAAGTATATTATATAAGTTATATTAGAAATTTAAAAATGACAATTACTTCGTTAAGATCTTTAAATAAAAGAAAAATATTTTAAACTTAATTTTCTTTTACAGTTAGCATAGTATTTATGGTTAATAGGTTATTGATATTGAGGTTGCTGTAGCTTAAGTGGTTAGCACATTGACTACTAAAGGTGTGTTTAGATTGAGTGTACAAGTCATATGGAATGTCAAATTTTCCTTATGTAAAACTATACATATAGTGTAAACCTCTTGAAACATAACATATGTTATTTACCTATGTGCAATAACATGTGTTAGTTTTTTATTTAAAGCACGCTCTATTTGATGTGTAAAACTATATGACAACAGCTGTTTTCAGTGATGTTCACTTTTATTTTCAAAAATTCCGCTCATACATTTTTATCATGAGTTTAAGGAGTTTAAAATTAACCAATATCTTTATTCTAACTATTGTTAGAATAAATCTTTGTTAATGTTCAAAGATTTATATCGATACCTTTATAATAATAAAGTTATGTAATCTAATATAGATACATATATTATATATCTATTTGCAAGTTTGATTATTTGTACGTCAATCATGGCCAAATCGAATTTAATGATATCTAAAACATAGACAGATCTTTATTTTTGTGGGTCCATTGGGATATGTCTGTTTTCAAAACTAGGGCCAGGAGGGTATAAGGGACATTTTTATAGGAATGACTCAATTTTAATAGAAGTTGAGAACACAATTTCATAAATCTATAGTGATGAAAGGCAAGGTTTGCTTATCTATATTACCGGTACTAAGAAAGACTGAATTTAATGAAAATTTTACTTTACTATAGTGCATTATTTTTCAAATCTTTTTTAAGACGGTAACTGTGTAAACTGTAATATTAACTAATTAACAACTTTGCTTTTTAAAATGAGAGAACTCCATTTTGCGAAAAAAATGAATAAAACCTAAATCTTATTACAAATTAACATAATTTTATGTTTTTAATCCATGTTGAATAGTTCTATTTTTTATATTGCAATATATTGAGAAGCATTATAAGAATTTAGCAATCATACTGCAACTATGGTGAAAAAACTACGCTATGTAACCTAGGAAATATAAGTATTGTAATTTCTTTCTTTCTTTTTCCACTTTTTACTTTAAAATTAAATATAATTTTAGTTTTTTTATGATTTTTTGCTTTGCTGTACCAAAGAAGAATAAAATGATATTGAAATAAAAAATGTACATATGTAAGTAAATAAACTATTAAATTTTTTGGTATTATAGTAACATTCCAGTAAAAGAAAATCAACGTTTTCATCAAACATTCCCTTTGAAAATGAGACAACTACATTGGCGCATACCAAAACTTTATTAAACTTACATGCAATAAATAAAATGGAGTTCTTTCGTTTTCAAAAGCAACGGCTTTTTAAAGAAATTTAATTCTTTTCTATTGTCATAAGAGTAGGGATAAAAAATATTTTATTCCTAATAAAAAAGAGCGAAAATAAATAGACATTAACATCAACAAAGTTATTCATTTAATTGATGCTGATATGGTTGAAATGATATTAATTAATACTTATTGTATTACTTATTATAATTATTTTTTGTTTTTATATAATTTCTCTCTTACAAATTGATTTCTGTACTGTTGTAGAAGCTCCCAAATGATAACACAAAACGGTAGTTCTTTGCATAGTTGACATCACTAGCGGGTTTCTTATAAAATAAAATGGCGGCAAAAATATGAAAAATTGCCTAATAACTTATTACAGCAATTCCCAATAAACCTATTATTAGTTTTATTATATAGCCTAATAATTTAAAAAAATAATCCATCTATACCACACTTTGAAGACCAGCTGTTTTAAAGATTTGATTTTGTTTTCAACAACAGGAGGTTATGTCATATGTACGTAACATGTTTACGTCTGAACACAAAAATTATAAACCATATGTAAAACACTGATTTTGACATACACATGAAATTCCATATGGATAGCAATTTTGACAGTACATATGACTTGTACACTCAATGTAAACACAGCTTAAGCAATAGTCACGACTTCAATACTCAGCCATGGCAACATTAATTTCTCTTTATAGTAATGCATATCACAGCGCCCTCCTTCGCCGGTATTATCACATAGCACTAAATCGCCGGCGAAGTAAAATAATTATAAATTGGCTATGCTAGCCTCAAATCAATTCGCCTAAATAACACCAGAGGCGCTTGCAACAATGTTCCAAAAATAATCATAATGTGGAACTGCAGTGTTGCCATAAGCGGAGCTTTACTATCACACTAACCATCTGTATTATCTACTCCTATCCCTTTCCAAAGGAAGTAACACAGTTAATATAGGCATTAATTGCCTGAAAAAAAAAACTATAATATTACCATTTCTGTACATGAAATATTGTTTGAAAATTTCGTTAGTAACTGCACCAACTAACTAAACGAAATGGAATACAAAACAGCAATTTATAAAATTTTTGTCTGTCAGTATGTGTTCGCATCACGTAAAAACTATTGGATGGGTTTTTATAAAATTGTGGGAGGAGGTACCTTAATATTTTGATTCAAAAAAAGGATACCATTTTCCGCATATATCTCATTTCCAAGAAAAAATAGCCAAAGCACGCAATTTTACCGATTTAAAGGTAGTGCAAACTAGGCTGTACCTTTTATTTTTGAAAGCAGAATATTTTAAACTCTGCCTACAGATGTCTACAGTAGCTTTAGAATTTAATATAAAATTTTGAATTTTATCTAGGGATGGTTACTTCTATATAAAGAAAATACATAAACCAATAAACTTATTATGTCATTATATTTCGCTCTTGTTATGCTCCTTGAAGTTTTATAAAGTACCCAGAAAAAAAATTATTCATTACCTGACTTACTTTTGGAAATATCAAATTCTGTTACTCGATTATAAAACACATTATATTAAGCTTAAAAAAAAGTAATTTGTAATTGAACTAATTCTTATATTTTAAGAGAGAATGCGTTGGAAATATTTAAAAAATAAGTCATTATTTCAGATAAATTTTTCAAAATTCTAAGTTACCTTCTTTCTTAATTATCTCAAACCAAAAGAAAAGTATTTGCATTACATTTTCTGCGTAATATACATTACGTTATCAATTCTGAAGAACTACATTTTATTCTCACGCCTTGTTAAAATCATTTAGTTGGTAATCCAGTTAGGATTATCATAACCATTTTACCATTTACGATACCCATTTTATAAATTTTTTGCTGGATAATAACACACTGTGTAATTTTTTAAGTCATGGCAAAATAACCATATACGGACACCACTACGTCATAAAAGACCAAAAAGAAAAAGACCCCTGTCTCCCAGTTTTGCCCAAAGTCCTCCAGGTTGTTTTTTATGGGCCCTCAAAGATGTGGGGCCTCGATGTCATTTTTGCGAAAAAATGATCATTTCCTCAAGCTCATATTTTTCAAACCGTTTGAAATTTTGATATACTCTCTGAGGCAAAGTTGTAGCTCTTGTCATAAAGAACAAAAATTGTTAACATATAAAATAAAAAAAAAAAAATCATCTTCAAGGTCAAAATCGCAAAAAACTTTAAAAAATTAAATTTTTTTTACCTTTTTTCCCCTGTTCAGGTCCATAGGTAGCAAACCGTTCAAAATTCAAGGAAACAATCAACTAAAAAAATGAACCTGAGATCTCAATAAACAACTTTCTAGAACATATGAACTTCCTAGGAATGATTCCTAACACCGTTTAGGTAGCGCTTAGTAGCCGCAAAAGTGAAAAATTTCCCGAAAATGTTTTAACGGTGTTAAGAATCATTCCTAGGAAGTTCATATGTTCCAGAAAGTTGTTTATTGAGATCTTAGGTTCATTTTTGTAGTTGATTGTTTCTGTGAATTTTGAACGGTTTGCTACCTACGGACCTGAAATGGGTAAAAAAGGTAAAAAAAAATTAAATTTTTTAAAGTTTTTTGCGATTTTGACCTTGAAGATGATTTTTTTTGATTTTATATGTTAACAATTTTTGTTCTTTATGACAAGAGCTACAACTTTGCCTCAGAGAGTATATCAAAATTTTAAGCGGTTTGCAAAATATAAGCTTGCGGAAATAAATATTTTTTTGTAAAAATGATATCGAGGCTCCACATCTTTTAGGGCCCATAAAAAAAACTGGAGGACTTTGGGAAAAACTGGGAGACAGGGGTCTTTTTTTTTTGGTCTTTTATTACGTAGTGGTGTCCGTATATGGTTATTTTTTTCCGTGTTGCACTGTGTAACTTATTAATTTTGCTGAGATTTTTTGGATCATTTTCTTCCATACTACATACAATTGTTTAACCGCCTCTGTTCTATGCTTCGTATCGGCTTGTTCCTTTGTTTGATTTTCATTTTATTTGAAGTGTAATAATTTGAAAACGAAATGTTATGTTACGTTAGATTTGTTAACAATCACAATAATTGTCATTTGATTTCTTTCTTACAAAATCCACGAAATAATTTCAAAAGAAATATTTTTCCGATAGCAATTTTTTTGGTTATTTTATATCAAAATAGAACTTTGTTGAAATTAAAATGACCGTTAACAAAGTTTTTTTTTAAGTGGACTTATGCCAATTTAAAAAAAACAGTTTATTTAATATCATGTAATTAGAGAACAGGTAGAGTTTTGACATTTTGTACGAGGAACTCCCTTATTATTCATAACATATGAATACTAGATGTAGTTACTCCGATTCAGTAATAGGTAAGATTTTGAAATTATATTAATTTCAAAATCTTACTTACGGTTAATATATTGAAATTATATTAAATTGTGGGCACCAAAAATTAAATCTAATAAATTTATATGATAATAAAGATAAAATCGCTAGATAATGTAGAAAGTAGCTAAAAGGTAATTATTGTTAAAAAAAAATAACAGTTTGTTTGCATCCAACTTCTCTACCTAACGCTCTGTCAAAATTGTTAGTTTGGTTTAGCAGTTAGGTGTTGAAAATAACGTGCATTTTCAAGATAAAACTTGATAATTAGGACGGTGCGCCCGAGTATCCTCCATACAAAATACTCAACAAATACCTAGATGAATGAAAAAGTTTGACAAAACATGTGCCTTTTCGAGTATAAGCTTGGCTATACCTTTAATTGAAGGTGTTTATTTTTTGATAATATGGCTAGCGAAGCACACTGATGTAAGCTTGAATTACAGAATCACAATTTTTGGAAATTTTGTCAGTCTGTCTGTTTTGTCTGTCATCACGTAAAAGCTATTGTATGAATTTTAATAAAATTTTACGGGAAGATACTTTAGTACTTTGGTTCAAACACAGGTTACCCCTTTACCGTTAAAGCAGTGAATGTACAAAATGTGAACGTTTTAATGGTACTGAAAACTTGGCAGGACCGATTAGTTTTGTAAACGGGAAATTTAAACACTATTTGTAGAACTCTACAATAATAGAGTTTTATATAACGCCTATAATGCCACATCCTAATTATATAAAGTAAATATAGAAACAATATTGGCAGTACTATACAAGTAAGAGCTTAAATATTTGGTGTAATCAGACATAAGTTTACCCTCTTTTTTAACGTTTTTACTATCGTAAATGCTGTTAAAATACCGTTACTCTTATTACTCCGAAATTCTTAGGTCCTTTTCTCTGTGCTCGGTCACTTCTAACTTTTTTTAGACAAAAAATTCTTTAAAACATTTTGAAAATCAATATTTGCCAATCATTTTCAATTGCCATAATCGCCAATTAGTGTAGAACGCTTCTGAGAGCTTGATAAAGAAAAACATTTTTTTAAATTTATAATAACTTAGAAAAATTACGTTTACCCGTGGGGTGTGTTATATCATACAGTAACTCGGCGGGTATAATTTAATTTGTATCTGTATCCTCTAACTAATAAATGAAAGTCCTCTGTCCTCTGACGCATTTTGATGTTTGATCTAGCCGGACATTAGACCAAAAATTTATTTTGAGAAATGTAAAAATTTAAGTACGCAGCTCCACAGAGAACAAAATTCTGCATCATGTAGTGAATTTTCAGAGCTTTTGTTTCAGATTTGTTGTTTTGGGACCCTGTTAAAATCAGATAATTCTTGCAAAAAAAAACCGACTTCAAAACAGACAAACTTAAAATCATGTTTCTTTAAGACGGTAATTATACAATGATTATATTATATTCGAGGAAGATTGTAGCAGGATTTTTTAAATGTCATTGCACAAACTGTCAATTCAGATAAAAAAACTAATTTTTGAATTCAATAATCTAAAACAAATATCAGTCGATTATCTACCTGGGGAGCAGTACTTCCGGAGTATATAGGGGCACAAGACCCCAGGGTTCTGTGCTTTTTCAGGTCAAACCAATGCCAAACGACTGTCTGTATACAGCGGATAAAAAGTTTGGCTATATACATAAAATTACACTAACTATTGCGACACCCTGTAATTTCCGAGTTCAAATTTTATACTTGTTATAGCGGTCGTAGCAATACAGGTTCATTGTAAATTTCAACCGTCTGGTCATATACATCAAATTACATAAACTATTGCGACACCCTGTAATTTATAATTTTAAATATTTATACTTATTTTAACACACATAGTAATGGACATTCTGTCAAATTGTTAAGTGTTTGTCAATAACTATTTAAAAGATAGGGTCATATATATCAAATGACTTCACCTATTGGGACACCCTTTAAATTCAAATTTTAATATAAATACTTGTTAAAGAGATCTTTGTCATACAGATTCTTTGTAAAATTTAACTTTGTGTCCATATACATCAAATTACATCAACTATTGGGACACCCTTTAATTTCCAATTTTAAATATTTATACTTGTTGTTATACCAGACATAGTAGTGAACACTCTGTCTATTTTTCAAGTGTTTGTCTATAACGGTTCCAAAGATGACGACATAATGGTCAAATTACATCAATAATTGGGACACCCTTTAATTTATCCAAATTTTATACTTGTTGTAATAGCGGACTAAGCAATATAGGTTCTTTGTACATTTCAACTGTCTATCTATAACAGTTGAAAAGTTTGGCCATATATATCACTTTTACATTAACTATTGGGACACCCTTTAATTTCCAAATTCATATTTTACACTTGTTATATTAGCGGACTTAGCAATACAAGTTCTTTGTAAATTTCAACTGTCTGTCTATAACGGTTCAAAAGTTTGGCCATATATATATCAAAATAAACCAACTAATGGGACACCCTTTAATTTTTAATTTTAAATATTTATACCTATTATAACAGACATAGTAACGAACATTCTGTGCAACTTTCAAGTGTTTGTCTATAACGGTTCAAAACATAGGACCATAAAGGTGAAATTACGTCACCTATGGGGTCACCCTTTAATTTTTAATTTTATTTTTTAATTACTTTTTGTTATTGGGAGCTATAGTGATACGCACTTTTTTCTAATTTTAAATGGGTGACCTACAAATTTCATAATACACGTAAAAAACATGTATGTTGTATGGGGACACCCTTTAATTTTTAAACTTTAAAACTGTTTTTAAAATGGGACCAATCTGTAGCCATAACCTTTCTAATGGCGCAAAAATTTTTAAAATCGGTTCAGAAATGACCGAGTTCTGAAGGCACAAACATAAAAAAAAAGCAACATTCAGACGAATTGATAACCTCCTTCTTTTTTTGAAGTCGGTTAAAAAATGGAGTAAATCGCAATCGGAGGTTTGCTATATATTTCTTTGTGGCAAAACGAATAAAGATTTTGTATTGACTTTTCTTTATGTGAAAGGCTTAATTAGCAGCTACTTATATTAATATTTAGAAAAATTAAAAAAAGGATTTTCTTTGTTCATTTTTTTGTCAGAAAAATGTTGAAAGGGTTTTGAGAGTGAGCTCTATCGCGATTCTAAAAATCTTATATATAACTATAAAGTTTGCGATCTCTACTTTTAGACTGTAGAAAAATTTTTTGCGATTTTTTTGCGATTTTTTTCTAATTTCACATTTTTTCTGTTTATTCTCAACTTATCTTTTTGTCGGTCATAAAATGTTTTGGATTTATAAGTTGTTTTAAAAAAATTAATTATTATTATCTTAAATAAACTTTATTGCTACTAGCGTAAATTATTTATTATCTATACATATGTATAATAAAACTGTGATTTTCTGCTTGTCTGTCTGTTTGTGTTCGCATCACGTAAAAACTACTAGATGAATTATAATAAAAATCTATGGAAAGGTACCTTAGTATCATGTTTCAAATATAGAATATTTTTTCCGTAAAAATATCTCATTACCAAGAAAGAGGGACAACAAGTAGTGAAAGTACGCAATTTTAAAGATTCAATAGTACTGCAAACTTGGCAGCAACTTTTATTGTAGTCGGCGGGTAATTTATTTGTTTACAATACTATGCAATAATTTTGGAATTTTATGCAAATTTTAGAATTTTATATAAAGCCTATGTTTCAAGTAATTACCCAGGGATGGGTACCTTTATACAAAGAAATTACATAAACCCTATATAAAATTAAAAGTCTTAAAGTGTATTACTTTCAAAGTAAATCTAAATGGGGACGCTGACGCAGTAGCGGGCGCAGCTAGTGATAAATAAAATAATAATTCTCAGATAAATTAAATACTATAAAGTAATAAATTACAAGAATGATTTTTATAAATATTCTTCTCTTCGACATAAAAGCTTAAAAATCAATATTTTTTGGATATAAGCAAGAAAAAAATAAAAGAAATCACATGGACGTATTTTATGTCACCGCTCACAAAAGGGGGAGGGGCGAAAAAAGGCATTTTAGGATTTTCAGGAACCAAGTTTACGTTTTGGAACAGTTGCTGACTACAAAAGTTGAATTTGCTAACCAAAAGTCCGGGAAAACTTAAAAAATTTAATTTTTAGAGGTAGGATTAGTACTTCTAAGGGGAGTTTTTATATCCTTGGTCCGATTTTTCTTATTTTATAGCTTTAACAGCCTACGACTAGAAGATATTTTCTAGAAATTTTCAATAATCTAGAGGCACTCAGTAAATTTTCAGCGCCAATATAAACTAAAACAAGTTAGAGTGCTATTTTCGGCCTTGCCTTCACAACAGTGATTTTAGTTATGCATAAAAATTTAGGTATGTATAACAATTGACGTAGTGATAACGCACTATCAACTATTGGTCCTACACTGGAACTACCACCCCGGAACCTTTCACTGGAAGGGGTTCATACAGCTGCACATCTTTTCCTCATACCTACTCCTCAATCCTGCCCTTATCTCATCAGGGCCCATCCAAGTTTCAAGAGAACAATCGTAAAATGCGTTCAAGGTACCCCAACCTGCAAGTGAAGCTACTAATCAAAACCGTGTCCAGAATTTTCCATCGAATCAGTGCATTGTGGAGAGTACTGTGATATATAGACCTTATATATATTTATACTAGCTATCCCCGGTGCGCTTCGCTGCACCCATTCACAAAAAATACAATCAACACTTGGAAGAAAAATATGACCAACTTTTAACGCGAAAACGCACGCTATTCTCAAGTCAAAAATGTTCCCATCTAACCTGTTTTTTGCTAGATTATACGTATTAACTCGATAACAATTTTTTACTTTTATTAGGATGTACCACTCCCAGTATTCTTATCCAGTCTGTATTTTGCTAGACTATGCACATTAGTTATTAGTTAGTTATTAGTGAGGGATACTTGTGCAAAGTCTCAAGACTATACCTAATGTAGATCTCTAGGTATGCGATAATAATTTTTCTCTTTGTATAGGAGGTACCACGCCCTCCATTTAAATTCAGTCTGTGTTTCGCTACACAATGTATCTTAATATGGGGGTTACTGATGCAAAATTCCAAGGCGCAACCTGTTGCAGTTCTCTAGATACAGGATATTAATTTTTACTTTCTATGGGGGGTACCATGCTCACTTTTCCAATTCAGACTATGTTTTTCTAGAGAATACGCATGGGTACCACACCCACTAATCCAATAGCTTTCACTCTGTGTTTAGCTAAACTATGTATGTTAATATGATGGATATTGGTGCAAAATTCCAGGGCGCTAGCTAGTGCAGTTCTCTAGATAAAGAATAATAATTTTTCACTTTGTTTGGGAGGTACCACGCCCGCTATTCCAATCCAGTCCATCTTTTTCTTAACTATGTACGTTGATATAGGGGTTACTCGTGCAAAATTCGTAATAGGTGCTACCTATTACTGTTACTAAGCAACACGATGAATAATATTTATTTAGTATGGCAGGTGTCATGCCCACGTCGAATATCAAAAAAATAAGTACCCTATTTTATCATCCGTATATCTAGAAACAAACTGTGAAAATTTCAGAAAGATCGGTTGATTGATGTAGGCAGCTAAAGCTTTCCGACAAACAAACAAACAAACAAACATACAAACAAACATACAAAGAAACACATTTTGTGCTTTATATATAGATATATCTATAAATGGACGTAGTGATAGCGCACTATAAACTATTGGTTCCATACTGGAACCACCACCCAGTAATCTTTCTGTCATTACTTCGGAATAGGGCTCATGTAGCTGCACACATTTCCCCCATAAACACTCTACCCTCGTCAGGGTCCGACGAAGTTTCAAGAAAACAATTCTACAAATCATTGATTATACTCCCAACTTGAAAGTGAAGCTACCAATCAAAAACTATAGTGCACGCTACTAATGGTACCACACTGAAACCACTACCTCTGAACCAATTTTTGTCAGTTTGTAGTCGGTATCCTGATGTTGTATATGTGTTTAATGCATCTAGATGAATTGGTTTTTAAACAGAGATCTCATCTATTTAAGAATCAAACGCATTTAAAAAAATCATGTTACTCTATTTATGTATGTATATTCTTAATATGTATTACACTCATGATTTTCATAGAAATATAGAAATTCTTTTTTAAATATTTCGAAAATCGTTTGTAAAAAGTTATGCAAAATGTTTTGTAAAAATATTTGTTTGAAAAATTTTGTAACATTTTTTCGAATTTTTTTAATTTTTCTGTATAAATATGTTTTTGAACATGTTTTTTAAATTTTCTTGAAATAATTTTTAAAAACTTTTTTGAAAATTTGTTTGAATTTTTTTTACTGGTCGCGGTGTAATATCTATTAAACAAAAGAGAATCATTACAATTGAAAAACAAAAAATAAAAACAAACTGAAAAAATTTAAAAAAATATAGGTAGGCGTGGTTTTTTGCCCGCTGCCTCCAATTGAGTGGCCTGATGTTGCTAAATTTTCGAAACTATACCTGGCAGATTGGTGATGATTTCAACCCGAACACAGACAGATAGTCGGACATCGCTCAATCAACATCTCTATGTATAAGGATTCAGAATATGTATACTTTATGGGGTCGGAAGTTAATATTGTAGAAATTACATACGGAATAACAAACTTATATATAACCTTTCCACCTGTGTTGAAGTGTATAATAATTCTTGCAAAAAAAACCGACTTCAAAACAGACAAACTTAAAATCATGTTTCTTTAAGACGGTAATTATACAATGATTATATTATATTCGAGGAAGATTGTAGCAGGATTTTTTAAATGTCATTGCACAAACTGTCAATTCAGATAAAAAAACTAATTTTTGAATTCAATAATCTAAAACAAATATCAGTCGATTAACTACCTGGGGAGCAGTACTTCCGGAGTATATAGGGGCACAAGACCCCAGGGTTCTGTGCTTTTTCAGGTCAAACCAATGCCAAACGACTGTCTGTATACAGCGGATAAAAAGTTTGGCTATATACATAAAATTACACTAACTATTGCGACACCCTGTAATTTCCGAGTTCAAATTTTATACTTGTTATAGCGGTCGTAGCAATACAGGTTCATTGTAAATTTCAACCGTCTGTCTGTAACGGCTTAAAAGTTTGGTCATATACATTAAATTACATAAACTATTGCGACACCCTGTAATTTATAATTTTAAATATTTATACTTATTTTAACACACATAGTAATGGACATTCTGTCAAATTGTTAAGTGTTTGTCAATAACTATTTAAAAGATAGGGTCATATATATCAAATGACTTCACCCATTGGGACACCCTTTAAATTCAAATTTTAATATAAATACTTGTTAAAGAGATCTTTGTCATACAGATTCTTTGTAAAATTTAACTTTGTGTCCATATACATCAAATTACATCAACTATTGGGACACCCTTTAATTTCCAATTTTAAATATTTATACTTGTTGTTATACCAGACATAGTAGTGAACACTCTGTCTATTTTTCAAGTGTTTGTCTATAACGGTTCCAAAGATGAGGACATAATGGTCAAATTACATCAATAATTGGGACACCCTTTAATTTATCCAAATTTTATACTTGTTGTAATAGCGGACTAAGCAATATAGGTTCTTTGTACATTTCAACTGTCTATCTATAACAGTTGAAAAGTTTGGCCATATATATCACTTTTACATTAACTATTGGGACACCCTTTAATTTCCAAATTCATATTTTACACTTGTTATTTTAGCGGACTTAGCAATACAAGTTCTTTGTAAATTTCAACTGTCTGTCTATAACGGTTCAAAAGTTTGGCCATATATATATCAAAATAAACCAACTAATGGGACACCCTTTAATTTTTAATTTTAAATATTTATACCTATTATAACAGACATAGTAACGAACATTCTGTGCAACTTTCAAGTGTTTGTCTATAACGGTTCAAAACATAGGACCATAAAGGTGAAATTACGTCACCTATGGGGTCACCCTTTAATTTTTAATTTTATTTTTTAATTACTTTTTGTTATTGGGAGCTATAGTGATACGCACTTTTTTCTAATTTTAAATGGGTGACCTACAAATTTCATAATACACGTAAAAAACATGTATGTTGTATGGGGACACCCTTTAATTTTTAAACTTTAAAACTGTTTTTAAAATGGAACCAATCTGTAGCCATAACCTTTCTAATGGCGCAAAAATTTTTAAAATCGGTTCAGAAATGACCGAGTTCTGAAGGCACAAACATAAAAAAAAAGCAACATTCAGACGAATTGATAACCTCCTTCTTTTTTTGAAGTCGGTTAAAAAAGTAATGTCCGGCTAGATAGCGCAACTAAGTTTTATGACAACTATTTTACAAATTTTTGTAATAATTGACTAAAGAAAATGTTAATAAATATTAAATTCTTCCATTTATTATAAATCGATACTTAAAAACGTAACTCTAACAGCCAACATGTTTCTCAAATATATATTTAAAAAAGCTTGTATATTTCGTAATAAAAATAAAAAAAATCAAATTAATCTTTTCTCTTTTGTTTTTAAAAACAACATAACACCACCAAACACCATTATTTGATTAATAGTAATTTAATCCTTTAAGCCTTTTTTACATACGAAATAACTGTAATTTATGCAGTGTTAATTTAAGCCACTAACTCTTCTCCTTAAGTATCCTTATTAAAAAAATAATTAAATTATTAAACCTCAAACCAAAACCAGCTTATTTAAAAAAAATATATTTAAAGTGGGTTGCTTATTTTTTTTTCTTTTTTAAATCAATACTCAGTTTAAAAATCATGTTGAATCAATGAACCAGAAAATTTGTTTAACTTCAAAAGAAAATAGTAGAACAACATTTTTTGCAAAAAAAAAATAAAGATACGAGAACAATAGTATACGAGTAGAAAAAACGTTGTCAGCAGCAAAAATAATCAGCTTTAAAAAACAACTAACAACCTTGAATAATAAAAATAAAACAGAATACAAAAAAAGCTTTGGTTGCCTGGTCAACATGTTTATTTTCAGCTCTTAAGTCCAGGAAGGTTTGTTTTTATTTTATTCTTCAGCGCAAGAAAAAAAGAAACACATGCTGGGTCATTCAAGCGTAAGCAAAATATCAGAAAAAAATGCAGCTTTAATTTTTTTTTACTTTGGTTGGCAAAACGCAAAAAAATATACTTAAATTAAAGCAGACTTTGGAGGAGAGATAACACAGAAATTATTAATTTTAAAACATAAGTTTAGGCTGGTAACGAATTATGTACACTTTATGTGGCCAAAGAACAAAATAACATATTAAAGTCAAAAAAAAAGCATAAAAATAGTTTATATATGAAAAGAAATATATAAAAAGTTAATTTGCAGTTTCTAAACAGGTAGATCGATTTCCAAAAAATTATACACAGTAGTAGCATTGGCAGTTTTGAATTTGGGCAGTACATCACCAATGGGAGGACCACCACAAGCCGTTGTAGGTGGTCACCTCTTAAATTAAAAAAAAAATAATACCCTTGTCGTAATATTACTTTTATTGCGAATTTCAAATTTTATTTCTATATTCTCGTAATTGAGATATACCAAAAATCTAGCGAGGATTTTGGACTATGTCCTATACCTTGACTTGTAAAATTAAAATTTTAATTTTTTTACCTCTAATTTGTAGCAACTGTTTTGCAAAAGAGGAAACAATTTTAGCCAATTTTGCCAAAAATTAAAATTTATATTCGAACTAGCGATCCCCGTTGTGCTTTGCTACCTCTATCATTAAGAAATAAATAAATATTTGTAAGTAAAAAAAAATCCAACTTTGGTATTTTCGGCATTTATTTTGGGAATTGTGGGATTTCCATTACCTTAATGTTACAGATTTTTTACCATTTAATTTTCGTTGACTAATTACATATCTACAGAAATGTACCAATTCATATCGACAGGTTAATTCATCATTTTATAAGTAATAAGTAGACCTTTAAGACCATGTATAATTTTTAAAAATCAATTTTTAAAATACTTTGCATTTGGTGCTCACCGTCAAAACTTAAGCTGAGATACTCCTCTGCTATGCTCATGCCAAATTTTGGATCAATCAGCATAGCCCTTTACAAATGGCTAAGTTATTTCCAAAATATTCTGATTCTGCCCCACTGTGCATGGTCCAACTCTAAAATTTTTATGGTGTACTCACTAAGCCACATTAAAAAGCATATGTAAATTAAATAAAGTTTTCATGAATAGTATCAAATGAAAGCGAACGAATATAAATAAAAAACTTCCAACAAAATCTGAAATGGTAAGTTTTTTTGGGGTATTTGACATTGAATGACACATACTTTTCCTCCATGAATAAGTAGTTAGTACCCATACTAGCAGTCTCTTTCTGTACCGCATAGGGGCGATAGAAATTTTTTTGCTATAAAATTTATGTCCCCTCGGGTCATAGACTGCTATAACTGAAAAATATAAATAAGTGTAAAATCGTATCTTGAAGTACCTAATTGTTGCCTCTGAAGTTTTGTAATTCATTTATTAAGCTAAATATTTAAATAATTAAAAAATCGACTCAAAAAGTAATGAAAAATTCTTTACCAGGCCATGCATATTTGTATAACGACAACAATCGACTGTAGAGTACAATAACGAGGCCTTAAGAGTAAAGATTAAATCAGGTAAAATTGATAGCAAGGTTTATTTTTATGAGGATTTTTTTACTTGTTTTATTTAGCCAAGCTCTTTAATGTGTCTTATAAAAAGCAAAAGAAACAAAATATTTACACCTGCTTTGTTGAGCACTTAATATTTACCATCAGAATATCGTCACTACCTTTTCTTCTACTATTGCCAGCAGTGTTACCAGCTTGGCTAAAAAAAACGTAGGTTTGGATGCAGAAATGGGAGTCAATTATAAAAAAAATATTTGCACGTAAAACTATTTTTTTTAATACTTTTGTTTTGTCCATGAGCAAATATTTGTTTTTAATTCCTAAAACCACACTCTAGATTTCTACAATTCGATTCTAGTAAAAAATAATTAGTCAAGTGCGAGTTGGTCTCACACACGAAGGGTTCCGTACTGTGTCTAGTACGCCTTTAAAAACTCAAGTTTTTAATTTTTTCATGTCTTATGGGGAACCCTTTTCTTTTTAAAATCAAAGTCATATTCGCGAAAATTGCATCGCTATTGGAACATCCTTTAAATTTTGGGAATTGTTGTTATAACGGCTATGGTAATACACTTTCTATAAAAATATCAGGCCTACCTATTGTGGTTCAAAAAATAAGGTAATATACGCCAAAATATGTAACTGATGGATTACCCTTTAATTTTTATTATATAGTTATAGTTTCCATAGTAATAAACCTCTTGTAAAAATTTCAAGATTCTACGTATTATTGTTCAAAACTTAGGCCATATATACGCAAAGCACGTCACTCTCGGAACACCCTTTAATTTTAAGGTTTAATTTAGTAGAAAGCGAACATAGAGTTAATTATTGTCTTCAAATTTTAAGTGGTTGACTCCTATAGCTCAAGAAATAAAGACATAACGGCAAATAACACCTCACTTTCGGAACACCCGATAAGTTTTAGTACTTATTGCTATATTGGCCACAATTATACACCTTCTGTGAAAATTTCAAGCGTCTACATACCTATTATGGTTCAAAACTTAGGCCTTATACATGCAAATCGCACCACTATCGGAACACTCTCTAATTTTTAGGTTTACTTGTTTATACTTGTTTATATAGCGAACTAAGTTTTAATTACTGTTTTTAAATCTTGAGTCTATCCCTCCTACAGTTCAAGAAATAAACACATATTCTTGAATAACACCTCTCTATCGGAACACCCTATAGTTTTAATATTAATTGCTATAGCTGCCACAGTTATACCACTTCTGCGAAAATTTGAAAAGTCTACCTATTATGGTTCACACCACTATCGAAACACCCTTTAATTTTAAGGTTTATTTTTTTAGACTTGTTTATATAGCGAACTAAGTTTTAATTACTGCTTGCATATTTTTAGTGTATTCCTCCTACAGTTCAAGAAATAAGCACATATTCGTGAATAACACCTCTCTATCGGAACACCCTATAAGTTTTAGTATTTGTTGCTATAGCGGCAACAGCTATACATCATCTGTGAAAATTTCAAGAGACTGCCTATTACGGTTCCAGAGATAAAAGGCGTGGACAGACGGACAGACATTGTAGCGAAAACAATAGGGTTACGTTTTTACACTTTGTGTACGGAACCCTAAAAAGCTGGTGTGTTTTTCATTTTTTAGGAATTATTATTTCACTTATTAAAATATACTATTATTTATTTTTTTAATCTAAGTGCAAATCAAACTCAAACGAAAATTAATTTTTTTTTTTATATTTTTAACAATAAGATGAAAAAATTAAAAAAAACCATATCGGGAGGGGATTTTCTGAACAATGCAAATTTCTGCAAACCGGAAAAAATTTCGAAAATTACCCTATTTTGAAATTCGTAGTTTGCCTCCCATTTGTTTTCAAGTTTTTTGATACTGCTTACGATATGAGAGCAAAACTTTAACCTAAAAAGTATTTTTAAACCCCTAACACTTCACTACAGTCTGAAGGGATATTCTATATAAGACATATTCTCAACAAATATTTTTATACTCTTCACCACAGGCAGAAAGGGTATATATAAGTTTGCCATTCCGTGAGGGATCCCCCTAATATGCTTTAGTCTGACCTAACTTTTATAAAAAAATTTCTGTAAAATTTTTACAAAAAAAACTTTCCATACAAATTTAAAAAAAAAATTTCGACAAAATTTTTACGAAAAAATTTTTAAAAAATTTTTACAAAAAGTTTTCGAAAAAATTTCCGATGAAATAACATTATTTATTTTTAATGTATTAACTAAATATTTCATAAATGCAAAATAAACTATTTATTTCCACAAAATATAATAATCGAAATTGATTACTATGGGGAAAGAATATCCAGATAGTGCTTAACTCCATTTCGCTAGTGCTTAACTCAGTGGATTTTTTCCCAATTTTCTGAATAAAAACTCTATTTAAACAAATAATTTTTATTTTGGCATGTTTTCGATCCATGGCTTCTTTAATTTCTAATAATTTTTTATGTTTTTTTTAATCCGAAATTCACAAAATATCGTCTATTCAGATTTTAATTTTTTTTTTATATTTCACGTACAGTAGAGAGCAGAATTGAGTACATGTTTGTATTTTCTGCATTCCTTGGCGCATAAAAATCGTAATAATAAAGCGATTTAGTCTTTTGTTTTTTTATTTTATTTATTATTTAGTTGTTAACAATAATTGTTCAATTCACAAGACCCTGTTATCATGTTACAGGGTTTATCGTCAACTTATTTTACAATAGTTTATGTTTGTTGTTGGTAATTTGATTTGAAAAATTTGTTATAAATATGCATACAATTTCATTTTATATGTTTTGAAAATATTGTATCGAGACCATAACTGCGACTATGTTTTTTAATTGAATAAATTATGAAAATCTTCGTAAATGTAATCATCGGTGTCTTTATTTTATTTTATATTAAATTTTATATATTTGCAGTGCTTTTACACCGCAAATTTTTTCAATCTATATTAAAATTACAAATTGTGTAAAATTTATTTTGTACTATATTTGTAATTACTACTTCCCATGCATGATTCAATTTCATTTTATTATTCTGAACAACGTTGCCGTTGCTAAAAGTTTTTTTCTACCATTTTTTTAATCCACTATAATACTTTAAGAACAACAATAACAATATTTATTTATTTATTAAGTAAAAGTATGATTTTATTATAAAAAATGGGAAGCAAAAAATGTTTAAAATAGGAACAATGCAGTCAAAATTTCTGTAGCAAATACTATGGAAGCCGTAATTATTTGTAAAAGTTTGCCATCTTCACACATAAAATCGAAATTAGAGTAATTTTATCTCGTTGAGTAATTTTAATTTTACTCGTAGAGTAATTTTAGTTAGTTAATACAATACAACGTTTAATATTTTTAACTTCATTCTAAAATTTCTTCGAATTAAAATTTTTATCAATATTTCGGATTTTAAGCCAAAAGACATCTATGTGGCAATTTTCAATTTTTCAATCAATTTCAGTATATTAATAATAACCAAATTATTTTTTATAAATTAATTTTAGAAATATACATACATATGTACATATATCTGCTTCAGCGAATTCGAAGATTCTAAGCAGTTAAGTTTTGGTTTTTGTGCGCTATTCTATTTTCTTTACGTTGAATAAATAGTAGTTTTTACAATAAAAACTATTTCAAAATAATATATTTTCTCAATATTTCCAAAATTAGCTATAACCTACCATTCTAAAAATCCCAGAAAGATCTCCCAAATTTCAGTTGAAAATCCAAAAATGGTAACCAAAGCGAATCTATAACAGGTGATTGCAGTGGCGAAAAAGCTCATCATATGCATGAAAGCGAAATGTCAAACTCCATATAAAAAAAATTATAAACAAATTTTTTCTATATGAAATTTGACAATTTGGCGAACAAACCTGAATATTGGTTTTGAAAATATTTATTATATTTTGAGTATTATTATTTTTTGAGTAAAAAAACGATACAATTCTACAATTTCAAAGCCTGCTCACAAGCTGTTTGAGTTAAAGTGTATTTTAATAAAGTTTAAACGATACAAGCGAGCTTGTGAAATGAGCAAATGTTTTTAAAACAAATATAAAAAATACATATACAAAGAAAAATCATAATATAATTCTTGCAAAAAAAAACCGACTTCAAAACCGATAGAAGGGCACCAGTTCTAAACTAAAAATGTAAGAAGTAATCTGTAAGAATTAGATTTAACCCAAATAAAAGATGCGCCAAAATTAGAGGGAAAAAATAAAGACTATGTGAATGTCAAGCCTCTCCCTATTACTGTTCAAAAATTAAGCTATTTTCACCAGCATCCATCTTTTATGGGGACACTATTCAAGCCTCTGACTATAACGGTTTCAAAGATAGGGCCACGTGGATCAAATAACATCACCTATTGTGACACCCTTTAATTTACAATTGGCCACAAAGATTCTTTGTAAATTTCAACTATCTGTCTATAACAGTTAAAAAGTTTGGCCATATATATCAAATTACATAACTTATTCGCACCCTTTACGTTATAATTCCAAATATTTACACTTGTTATTATACCAGTGAAGGTAGTGGACATTCTATCTAATTTTCAAGTGTTTGTGTTTAACGGTTCAAAAGATAGGGCCATATAGATTAAATTACATAATTTATGGGGACACCCTTTAATTTCTAAATTAAAAATGTATACTTGCTATAAAGGATTTTGCAATACAGGTTCCTTGTAAATTTCAGCTGTCTGTCTATAACAGTTCAAAAGTTTGGCCACATACATAGAATTACATTAACTATAGGGACACCCTTTTATTTCAAAATTCAAATGTTATACTTTTTCTTATAGCGGACTTAGAAATACAGGTTCTTTGTAAATTTTAGCGGTCTTTGTATAACTGTTCAAAAGTATGGCCATATACATCAAATCAAATAAACTATTGGCGCACCCTTTAATTTAAAATTTTTAATATTTATACATTTTATTATAACGGTCATAGTAATCGATATTCTGTCAAAGTTTCAAGGTTTTGTCTGTCAGGATTCACAAGATAGGCCCATATAGGTCAAATTAGCTCACCTATGGGTACACCCTTTAAATTTTAAATTTATTTGTTAATTTCTGCTGTTGGGAGCAATTTTTCAATATTGCAATAATAAGAAAATACACATATGCACTCAATTCTGCTCCTACTGTAGATTTTCTTATATTTGGGTTAAAAAAATTTATGAAAATATGCAAAACACATGCGGTGTTCCCATCTTGTTCTACAGTGCTCGATTCTAATAATTTTTAGTGATTAAACGAGAACCGATATAATCAGGGCGGTATGATCATTGGCAAAAGCTGTTAGCCTATTCGGAAGATTAGACGTTTTAATATTTTAAAGATAAAATAATCTCTTTGTAAGTTTCTTTTATTCCATTTAAATAAATTCCATGTGTAATCGACTATAAGAAAATTTACTGGAATTAAATTTTATGATGCCAGATTTTATGGGTATATATTTATAGGGTATTTTCAGAGTTTTCATGTGGCAGATTCTTATTTGTATTTATATTTTAATTTTTCATGTTTCGCGTTTTTTGTTTGTTTATTTATTCAAACGAATAAAAACATAAAATAAATCAGTCAAGTGCGAGTTAGTCTCACACATCTAGGGTTCCGTACTATGTTTAGTAAGCCTTTATAAATTCAAGTTGTTAATTTTTTCATGTCTTATGGCGCACCCTTTATTTTTAAAACCTAAGTCATATTCGCGAAAATTGCATCGCTATTAGAACACCTTTTAAATTTTAGGAATTGTTATATTATCTAATACACTTTCTATAAAAATATCAGGAATACCTACTGCGGATCAAAAAATAAGGTAATATACGTGAAAAAGATGTCATTGATGGATCACCCTTTAGTAATTAGCAATTGTTACAGAGTCCGAAGTACAACATCTACTGTAAAGAATTCAAGAGTCTACCTATTACGGTTAAAAAAATAAGGCTATTTAAGTAAAAATCATGTCTATGTCGGAACACCCTTTAATTGTGTTATTTGTTATAACGGCCGTGGAAATTCTTTTTCTATGAATATATCAAGAGTTTACCTATTACGATTAAAAAAATAAGTCACTATACGTGAAAAACATGTCATTGTCGGAACACCCTTTAATTTTTAGTAATTGTCATATCGGCCGTGGCAACATATCTCCTGTACAAAATTTTAAGAGTCTACCTATTACGGTTGAAGAAATAAGGCGTTGTACATGAGAATCACGTCACTGTCGGAACACCCTTTAATTTTTATAATTTGTTATAGTTTCCATAGTAATAAACCGCCTGTAAAAACTTCAAGAGTCTACTTATTATCGTTCAAAACTTAGACCATATACACGCAAAGCACGTCACTCTCGGAACACCTTTTAATTTTAAGGTTTAATTTTATATACTTGTTTAGAAAGCGAACATAGTGTTAACTACTGTCTGCAAATTTTAAGTGGTTGCCTACTATAGCTCAAGAAATAAAGACATAAAGGCAAATAACACCTCACTTTCGGAACACCCGATAAGTTTTAGTATTTATTGCTATAGTGGTCACAGTTATACACCTTCTGTGAAAATTTCAAGCGTCTACATATCTATTATGGTTCAAAACTTAGGCCTTATACATGCAAATCGCACCACTATCGGAACACTCTTTAATTTTTAGGTTTACTTGTTTATACTTGTTTATGTAGCGAGTTTTAATTACTGTTTTTAAATCTTGAGTCTATCCCTCCTACAGTTCAAGAAATAAACACATATTCTTGAATAACACCTCTCTATCGGAACACCCTATAAGTTTTAATTTTTGTTGCTATAGCGGCCACCGCTATACACCTTCTCTGAAAATTTCAAACGTCTACCTATTATCGTTCAAAACTTATGCCTTATACATCAAAATCACACCACTATCGGAACACCCTTTAATTTTTAAGTTTATTTTTTTATACTTGTTTATATAGCGAACTAAGTTTTAATAACTGTTTGTAAATTTCAAGTGTATCCCTCCTATAGTTCAAGAAATAAACACATATTCGTGAATAACACCTCTCTATCGGAACACCCTATAAGTTTTAGTATTTTTTGCTATAGCGGCAACAGCTATACATCATCTGTGAAAATTTCAAGAGTCTACCTATTACTGTTCCAGAGATAAAAGGCGCTGACAGACGGATAGACATTGTAGCGAAAACAATAGGGTTACGTTTTTACACTTTGTGTACGGAACCCTAAAAAAGATGGTCAGTTGTAACTTTCACATTACAAGGAGACTCATAGTCTCAAACTCAAATTAGTAAAAAGGTACCACGCAAGAAAGTTGCGTACTAGTGTATCAGTCAGCGGGATATGGGTTCGATTCTCCACTCTGGGTGTTTAATATATTAAGTTAGAATCAAGACGAATTCATACCAGGTGTAGGTAGTAGAGCAACAACTACAACAAAACAACAACTTTGACATTAGATTAGCAGATATGAAACAATGTATTTTTGACAACACATTAGCAAAAAAACGAGAGCAAAAAACAATCAGCTGGGCTATCAACACCACCTGGTATGAATTCGCCTTGGTTAGAATATAATTTGTAAACGTATTATAAAATTTAATAATAATAAATTAAAATGAGAAGAAAGTTTCTTAAAAACAGTGTCATTTGGCTACACTGACTTTTTGGCTGTTAGCGACAGTGAAAAAAAAAAAACATAAAAATTATAAACCAAAACTTGCATTTGAAAAAGAAACAGCGGAGCAGCATGTTTAATGTCAGGGTTTTGTTAAATATTTGTTTTACTCTTCAAATTATTCTTCTGTGCGATTTCGTTGTTAATAAGAGTGCACTTGCTACCTAACCGTTGTTGCAGGGCGAATAGTAGTAGTTCCTGTTTTATTTAGTTTTTTTTTTCTTTCCTTTTCTTTTTGTTTCCACTTGTTAAGTGGCATATGTTCGTTGGTTTGTATTTCTTGTTTCTCTTTCTTCTACTTTTGCTTGTTGCTATTTTTATCTCGTGATTAGCGTGCACCATAAGGTCGTTCTTAAGTTTTTTATTTCCTGATTTAAGAGAATGCTCTACATTAAATTCGAGCATTTTTTGTGAGTGATTTATTGTAAGATGTTTCAACAAACTATTTTTTGTTTGTTTATTTTTTACATGGAATAAAGTTGCTCTTCGAGTAACAGATTCCCGTTTGTATTTTTAGAGTTTTATACGTTTCAATTTTCGCTTTTTTTCATTTTTAAAAACAATTTAACGATTTTTTTTGTGCTTTTTTTTAATAGGACGACTTTGTAGTTTTTGTTGGGATTCTTTGTGTTAATATGCAATTTTTTGTAGCCTGGCCTGCATCATGTTTGTCTACCTGGACAACTGATATTAGTTGCCATGTGTTACGTTTTTAATTTGAATATTTTTTCTCACTCAATTTCAGTGTACGTCAATGACAGCCGCTATTTTCGAATTTGCTAACAAGAAATTTCTATCTAATTTTTTTGTTATTTTTTTGCTGTTGTTTGTATTTGCATTTTTAGCTTTCGGGCAAGAAGTGAGTAAAACCCACTATGATGGGTGGCAAAGTCCTGTGAAAAATGTAAATGAACGCTTGTGGGTTGCATAGAAAAATCTAAAAAAAATGTTTATAAATTGTTTAAACATGTAGAGTGAAATTACTTTTATTGGGATTTTTGAAATTTAAGGAATATGTTATAATTTTGATAGGAGCTTATAGTAAATGATCACTTTACTGAACGAAAAGGAAAGTCTTTTTGAAAACGTTTTATGCAACACATTTATAAAACAAATAATGAAAACTAAATTTAACACTACGTACACTGGAAAAAATATTTTCACCAATTAATGGACCTAATTAGTTTCAGATAAAAATGTAATTAATTTTTTAATTGAATTAATTATATTTTTACTTGTGAAAGAACAAAATAATATTCCAATTAACTAAATAGTTGAATCAATTAACAATTTAATTAAATATATATCTCAAATTATTTAAAAACTTTTTTTCTGTGTATAATTTGTCGAAAAATAACGATAGCATTTTTTCGGATTAAAAACGACTTTGTTTTTTGTAGAGAAGGAGAACTTTAACCTTAAATAAAACAGGAAAGGAGAGGACATAGTCAAATTCATAAAGGCGCAACGGTTACGTTGAGCGGGCCATGTTGGGCGAAGAGATGACAGCAGCCTACAGAAGACGATGCTAAACTACGAGATCAAATGCTCTAGAGTCTAGACGAAAAGGACGGCCGAGAAAATAAGATGGAAGAACTGCGTGGAAGAAAACTTACGAATAATGGGTATCCGTAACTGGCAACAAAAAGACGAAAACAGAGAAGAATGGAGGAGAATTCTGGAACCAGCTAAAGCTCACCCAGAACTGAACGCTATAAAAATAGCAAGAAAACAGAGAAAAAAGTTTTTCATATCCATCCATCGTGAGCGTTCTGGCAATATTTTGCTCGATTTTGCTTTTAAAGTATTCCGCACCAATTGGGACTCTTACTTTTAAAGTTTCTGCCTTAGTTATAGTTTATTCCCCCTAAATTATGAAAAATAAAACTAATTTGAAATGTATTTTAGAACAACTTTTGTATGAAAAATTTGTACTAAAATAGATTTTAAATATATTTTATTTTTTATGAATTTGGGGGTATATATTTACTTTATATAAAGTAAATATATAAAATAATATAAAACTCTAAAACTTATAAAGATTCTAAAAATTATTGTAAATCTCTTTAAAAGGTGTTTACAATATTTTAAAAACATTGTAACTTCATAAAGTAAAAATAAAAATCAAATACAAATTTTATTCAATTGGCTATTTGTCAGTAAGTAATTAATATTTAGTCATTATTTTAAAACAGTGCCATCTGTCCGTGTTTAAAATGTAAGACTTCAAAAATAAAAGATGCCTTAAAGTATGCAGTACATTTAAATCGCTAATTTTCGGTAAAATTCGGTGTACTTTAATTGTTTTTTTCTTTACTATCTCTTGGAAATAAGATAGGAAAAAGTACCCTATATTGGAATCAGAATTCTACAGTACCTCCCCAAAAAATTTTGTTAAGATTCATCCAGTGGTTTTTTTTCATGCGAACACAAATGAAAAGCAGACAGACAGACGGAAATGGTTTACTATTTTTAACCGACTTCAAAAAAAGAAGGAGGTTATCAATTCGTCTGAATGTTGCTTTTTTTATGTTTGTGCCTTCAGAACTCGGTCATTTCTGAACCGATTTTAAAAATTTTTGCGCCATTAGAAAGGTTATGGCTACAGATTGGTCCCATTTTAAAAACAGTTTTAAAGTTTAAAAATTAAAGGGTGTCCCCATACAACATACATGTTTTTTACGTGTATTATGAAATTTGTAGGTCACCCATTTAAAATTAGAAAAAAGTGCGTATCACTATAGCTCCCAATAACAAAAAGTAATTAAAAAATAAAATTAAAAATTACAGGGTGACCCCATAGGTGACGTAATTTCACCTTTATGGTCCTATGTTTTGAACCGTTATAGACAAACACTTGAAAGTTGCACAGAATGTTCGTTACTATGTCTGTTATAATAGGTATAAATATTTAAAATTAAAAATTAAAGGGTGTCCCATTAGTTTGTTTATTTTGATATATATATGGCCAAACTTTTGAACCGTTATAGACAGACAGTTGAAATTTACAAAGAACTTGTATTGCTAAGTCCGCTAAAATAACAAGTGTAAAATATGAATTTGGAAATTAAAGGGTGTCCCAATAGTAAATGTAAAAGTGATATATATGGCCAAACTTTTCAACTGTTATAGATAGACAGTTGAAATGTACAAAGAACCTATATTGCTTAGTCCGCTATTACAACAAGTATAAAATTTGGATCTATGAATTAAATGGTGTCCCAATTATTGATGTAATTTGACCATTATGTCCTCATCTTTGGAACCGTTATAGACAAACACTTGAAAAATAGACAGAGTGTTCACTACTATGTCTGGTATAACAACAAGTATAAATATTTAAAATTGGAAATTAAAGGGTGTCCCAATAGTTGATGTAATTGGATGTATATGGACACAAAGTTAAATTTTACAAAGAATCTGTATGACAAAGATCTCTTTAACAAGTATTTATATTAAAATTTGAATTTAAAGGGTGTCCCAATAGGTGAAGTCATTTGATATATATGACCCTATCTTTTAAATAGTTATTGACAAACACTTAACAATTTGACAGAATGTCCATTACTATATGTGTTAAAATAAGTATAAATATTTAAAATTATAAATTACAGGGTGTCGCAATAGTTTATGTAATTTGATGTATATGACCAAACTTTTAAACCGTTACAGACAGACGGTTGAAATTTACAATGAACCTGTATTGCTACGACCGCTATAACAAGTATAAAATTTGAACTCGGAAATTACAGGGTGTCGCAATAGTTAGTGTAATTTTATGTATATAGCCAAACTTTTTATCCGCTGTATACAGACAGTCGTTTGGCATTGGTTTGACCTGAAAAAGCACAGAACCCTGGGGTCTTGTGCCCCTATATACTCCGGAAGTACTGCTCCCCAGGTAGATAATCGACTGATATTTGTTTTAGATTATTGAATTCAAAAATTAGTTTTTTTATCTGAATTGACAGTTTGTGCAATGACATTTAAAAAATCCTGCTACAATCTTCCTCGAATATAATATAATCATTGTATAATTACCGTCTTAAAGAAACATGATTTTAAGTTTGTCTGTTTTGAAGTCGGTTTTTTTTTGCAAAAATTATATATATAAGCTTTCAAAAATTCGGTCACTTCTGGTTTGTCCGCATAAAAGTGGCTTTAGGCATCCCCAGAGATAATAATGTAATGGCATCAAATCACAAATCCATTTCTTGAAAATATTTGTTCGACAAAAGTTTCTGTAATGGTAACACGAGCTGCATAGTCTATGCTGTTGAAAATAGTTACAGTCATCAATTTATACATAAATGCAGCAACAACAACAAGTACCTTGATTACAATTTACACGAATTGGGTCATACATTTTGTTTTATTTATTTCCATTTTTTTTTTCATACGAACATAATTGATTATTCTTGCATTCTAGACATTAATGAAGAAAAATGTTGTAGACATTAAAGCTTTAGTTTACTTTCAGATACAAATTTAATTTAATATTTTATTTTAGTTAGAATTTAGTTAGAATTTTATTCTGCTTCTTCTTAATTAAGTATAAAAATGAATCAATTAAAAAATTAATTAAGATTTATGTTATGAACCAGTACGATGACATCACTTACGATAGTTTTCAGAGAGACGAGAAATATTAAAGAATCTGTTATAGTCTATCGGACACTATCGGGAGCCATTGAATGTGCTAGCAGTCAGGCGATTAAGGGTGGTTCTTGTAATTTTATATCTTTATTACCGATAGGTGTGTGATAACATAAATAATTTTATAGACTTCCTGACTTACTTATTTTCGTGATTTAGTTGAAACAATCCGAAATTAAATCCTTTTTATTTTCTTAACTAATAGCTAATAATGCCATTAAAATCAACATATTCACTTAAATAAATTTCCAGGTGGTTTTGGGGAATAACGCCTCGAATGATGTTAGGGCGTTTAATTATTTACTAAGATCTCTATTTGCACTACTCTAGACCAAGAGCCCCCAACCAAACCCCTAAGGAGTCATTCCATGTCAAATCAACCGATAAAAATACAATTTTCGACCTTAGGTTATCCAAAATGGTTAATATTTGGTAATATGTTTCTTTCCTTTGAGGTAATGAAAAATATGAAGTTTCAATTTTTTTTTATTTTAAGTTTCCGATTTATAAATTTTTATAAATTTACAAATCGGCAGATTTTTCACGTGTTTTGAAACGGTTAAATACCTCTAACTCCCAGAACCATTCAACCTAGAGAGTTGAAACTTTTACCATTCTTTTTAGATTTCACGAGCTTACTTTGGTATATCACATGACTATATTAGCTTAATGACGAAAATTTTAAAAAGTACAGAAAAAAACTTTTTGCCAAAAACTTGTTGTTGCTAATCATCATTAATAAGAATAACCAAGGCTCTGATGGACCCCTCATGAGTTACAAGGAGTGTATGGCTATTGCAATCCCACCATTGCAAGCATGTTTCATAAATGAATGTGACTACTGTCCCAAAAATGAGCTGTTTGAAGAAGCTTTGGTTCTTTGTCTTGAGGAGAAAATGATTGACAACATTACCTACAAGCAGTGGGTAAAAGCAGTGGGGTGAAAAGAACTTACCAGCAATCAATTCTTTTATGCAACTAATAAAGAGTACACCAATGAAGAAAGAAGAAAGTCTTTAAAAGCAAGGTTTGCGAAGCAGTAGCTGTGTCCGGTACCCAGAAATTGCATGCCTTCCATTCCGCTAGATAAAAGTAAAATAACAACAAGAATTATTCTTTTTCTGATGATTCGAAAATATACAAAATAAACAGTGAAAAATAAAATAAAAGTGTAAATATCAATTTAGAAAAAAATTATTTTAGAGGGACACCATTAAATACCATCATGAAACTTTGTGAACAAATGTTGAGAAGTTTTTTGTTAAATTTGAAATTAAAATTTTGATTTTGAATTTTATGAAAAAAAA
>OX451219.1:86597661-86650923 GCA_949628195.1 Phasia obesa | reverse complement strand
CCCCTAACAGCACATAAAACCCAAGACTTCAAAGTCTTTGGTCAATTTGTTTCGTAAGTTTTTCATTTGTCCCAATGTACACAATTTAAAGATGCGACTAAGTTAACGTAGCGTTTAATATTTTCATTGCTGTTGCCAAGTTAACTCAAATTAACTTTAACCAGTTTAACACTAATTTTTTGCATAATTTTTTAATAGCAATTTTCGTTTGTTTGTTTTTCGGTTCTTCTTGTTGTTTTGAATAATGAGATCTGAGACATAAAAGTTAACAATTATGCTGGTGCTTGTTGGCTAAAAAAGTCAATATAAATACAGGGTGTTGTGATGTTGCAACTATAGCAAGCAAGTGTTTACTATAAATACATTTTACGATTTAAGTGCATTTTGCAATTAAAATTCTTTGAGGGATAAAGTAATAAAACTTTACGCACTGGAAAAAAATGGAAAAAATATGTATTCAATTAAAAATAAAAGTTATTTGCACCGCATTCGTACATTTATGTGTTTATTCTCAATAAAACATTCAGAAAAATGAGAAAAAATTAAGATAATTAAAAATGAAATAATCGTAAACGGAATACGGTGGAGCAGTATCAAAATGAATTTTGTTTTAATTCCTAGAAATTCAAGTTATTTTATTAATTCAATTAATATGTGAGTGCTACAATAAATCTATACGAGCATATGTAAACAAAAGGAAATAAATGAAAAGAATTTGATGGTAAAGAGTTGCCATCTAACATCTCCAAATGTCACACATGGAAAAGAGTACCCATCCATCACCTCCTCTTTTTTTACTCTATCCGGGAATATGCGTAGCAACTGGTTTTCGTCTGGATCTCCTAAGAGTTATATGAAAATATACCAACCTATTAAACAAACTAAATATTAACTGCTTGTTGCAAAAAATAAATTTTTAGCGATTATTTTTGTGAATTAATAAAAAACTTCTTTATTTTGGTACTTCAGCGCCCCCTTGCAGCAAAAAAAGAGACAACTTCAGTATTTTTTTTCCTTTAGCATTTTTGCGAATCTGGATTTTATGGAAAAGAGTAAATTTTAACTTTTTTGAAACGTTTGTAGTTAAAATTTTTTCAATATTTAATTTGAATAATATGACTCTTTAGGTTCAAAAACTTTGATTATCTAATTATTGCTAATAATGAAATCTACCAGAAAACCCAAATTTCGATCTTCTGATTCCATAACTTAAATCTTTGCAAGAGTCAGAAGTAAGTTTTACTTTTAATAATTAAAGCACATAAATAATTATATGACTTTGGCGCCCACTGGTGTCGTCAAGAGGAGCTAAAGCTTAAAAATTCTTTTACATGGGGTGCGAATTATGATGTTAGTTGTCGAATAGTATAAGCAAAGAGACCCACGCAAACCCCTCTGTATTCTGTGTGCACACACACAATCTCAACGAGACTCTCACAAAGAGAACAAAACATATACAATTTTTAATCAGTAGCATGAAACTTTCAACAAAGCAGGTTTATGTCGCATTGTGTAATAAAATAAGTACACTGAAAATATTCAACCATAACCTAAAATGTTGTCAGTTTGAAATAATATTTATTATTTAAATATAAAAAATATTTTTTTTTTTAGTTTTTGTATTAGATTAATATAAATCACGCTTTCATTTAACAATTTTAAAGCAATAAACGTTACATTTATTTGTTTTATTTTCACAAAAAATGATATACTGGTACGCATGCATGAATAGTTTATTTGCATATTATTAAATTGGAAAATACCAAATTAGTTTTAATAGTTCAGAATGAAAAATAAATTAACGTAATTATGATTGAAAAAAAAACTGTACACAAAAGGATCTTATGACAGTAATGGGCATTTCTAAACAAGCGCTATTGTATTGTGTGATTTCTCTACCTATTACCGCTTGCTTGTACGGAATTTTCACAACATACACATACATATGTTACAATTCATGACTTTCTTAATTCTAAAAATCATAAGAAAACTAATTTAATTATAAATTAACTTAATATTGTACAAAAACCTTTTGTATGGAATTTTCACAACCATACAATATTCACATGCTACCATTTTTCGCTACTTTTTAACTCTATCTTAACAAAAAACTTAAATCAAAATTTGGTTAACTCATTCAAAATTAAACGCTTTTGTATTTACTAATGTTTAACAATGTTATTTTTTTCAGTGCAAAACACCAATACATTCTCAATTTAACTAGTTTTAACAACTTTCTCTGGTTGGGGACCTTTGGTATAAGTGTCGTTGCTATACAAGATATAATTATTTTTTTTATTTTTGTCTATGGAAAAAAGCACTGTGGGACGTGTTCTGGATGCAATTTTTACGTAATGCGAATACAGACGGTCAGGCAGAGAAAAATGCAAAAAATTCTTATTTTAGAATCCATATCAATTAATAATGCACCAATAACAAAATTTTCAAAAAATAATTAACGTAGTCACAATCGTGTATGGATTATTAAAATTTAATCCCTAACCAATTCCTATGAATCTTTCAAAATTTTTCGTTTAATAAAAATGTGTAAAAATGAAGAAACATCAAAGCTGTGGCAATAAGGAAAAAGTGCTTAAGTCTAATTTTTAAGTATTGTAGGAGAGCAATTTTAAACTTTAAAATATTTTTTTTTATAATTTTAATTATGGGAGTCAGAAGTATGTTTTATATATCTGCCAAAAGTACGCAGGCATTGCACTTAATAAGTTGTGAAAGAAGTTTTTATGATTTGTAAAAATTGCTTGTAGTTTCTAAATCTTTTTTACAAATGCGATTAGACATTGAAAAAGAAAGCAGAAAGTCAGTTCGCTATAACTTTCTGATAAAAGATACAAAATAATTAAAACTTCGCATACGGGTAACTTAGAAAATACAAAGATGCCAGTAACTTCAATTTTGCTTAAGTCAACTTAAGCACTTATTCCTTATTGCCACAGAAATATAAAATTTTCGTCTTTAAAAAAAATATATATTTTCTTCCACTTAATTTATAGCCAAATATTGTAACATTTTTTAGAACTAAAGATACGAAGACTGATATAATTAACAAAGTATACAAATTTTTAAAGACTACATATTTCCTTCCACTCATACATATTTAAAAAAACGCAAAAATGCAGTCTTCTTAAAAACAGTCAACCGTAACGTCAAGGATAACGAACAAAGAACTGGTTTTCTTCTCAGCCTTATAAATGTCTAACCACACAATTAAAAACTTGCATAAATAACTAATTAGGCAAAGAAGTAGAAAGGCACCAGTTACTTTAAAATCAGTCTAGTGTAACGAATTCAAATGTATTAATTAAAACAAATTGTACTTTGTAAAGTCTAAGTTCATAAAAATACGAGTAACAACAAGTTTATAACTAAATTTATATACAGTAAATAATAGAACTGAGCAAACAAAACTCAAATGGATACTAATTACAACTACTTCTTATGGGTTTAAAATTTTTAACAAATGGATAAGATGGAAAAAAGGTTAAATAAAGCAATTTGCTGCTGTGAAAGGGACTTATACAGGACGGATATCAAAGCAGACCACTAACTGTATGGGTCTCCTTTCAACCGACATCTGTCCTCAATAATTACGAACAAGTAATTGGTAAATTACAATAAGCTTTCTTTCTTATTGTGAACTGGTAACTGTCGATCATCTTTCTCATCACGGGGTCTTTTGTAATTGTTGGAATATTTCCAAGACTTAAATCCCCTATGAAATCGACACTTAAGATTAATCTTTCCGTGGTTCTAAGCTTTAAGCCAGCCAATGCTAAACATTGACACACTATGAGCGTTATTGTCTCAGCCTCTAGCAGACGCAATCTGCAAATACTTCTTTGATTTTTCCAGCTTAATGTTCTTTATTTATAGCCAAGCAACTTTCTGGACTTCTTGAATGCCCCAGAAGTGCCCTTTGATTAACCTATCTACCTCTTTAGAGTTATTTGTATCCATCCTTCAGTGAACATTTTTTGGATGTTTCAACAGTGGCTAGCAAATGTTAATTCTAAGGAGAATCTTAGCGTTGAAAAAGTGTTCGCAAACGAGAAATTCTGTAAGGAGGAAGAAGGTCGATAGTAATCAGTCGACAGTCTGACATTACTACAGCCGAGAGAAAAGGCTCGTATGCTCAAGGTAATGTAGTTGCAAATTACCAATCGAGTACCAAAAATCTCTGTGGATCGAAGGGGGCTCAGCTGAGGCTGAGGCCAAAAACTTTATACCTTCGCACCATAGTGGCTTAAGAAGCGAATTATTGTAAAATATGGTGTTTCATTTTTTGATTAAGTATAAACATTTGGGAAACACTAATTCATGGGCGAATAATTGCATTAAATGATGACTAGCGGACACTAAGATTGGAGTGAAAATCTGTGTCTTGTGGTTAATTTTTATACGGTTTTCTTTTTTCGTTCTGCTCTGCTAATGATTGCTGGAGTTCGACACAGGGGGAGGGTACCTTTTTGAAGAGAGGATTCATATTTTTAGTTAGTTGTTTTTTTCTATTGGCCAAACCATTCTAGAATCAATGAATGTAGGAATTTTAGAAGGTTAGACAAGAGCCACATACGAATAAATCAATATTAAATCTACTTTTCTGCTTTGATCTGCATAAAATACTATTCTAGAAGGCAAAGCAAATCTGGTTTGTTCATCAAATGTCAAGGGCAGCGACAAGCCCTTTTTATTTCTTTGCTTTGAGCTGAGCATTTTTGTAACAATTTTTTATGCTTTGGGATTAGCTCAACAATGGTGGAATCAGGGACTGCGGACTGGAACAATAAACTCCTGGCTGGCAACGTACCATATTTGGGGGGTAATAAACCTTACGACTTTTTGGGGTTTTTATGCTTTATTTTTTTGATCTGATGATGGAACCCTTAGGAAGAAATTTTCGATTTTGTGGGGTAGAAATTGTTGAATTCGTTTTTTTGCTTTCATGAAGCTTAGGAGACATGTTGTCCATTTACGTCAGATACCACCCCTTAAGGCGGCTGTCAATGAACAATGAAAGCCATCAAGTGGAAATTTACACAAAATAATTTAAAACTCAAAACAAAAATAAGAATTGAAGAGTAACATTTTAAATATCTAATTTTTCATTTGATCATCAAAAACCAGAAAATTTTTAAATAAGTACAGATTACATAAGATTCTATATCGACGAATGGAGTACATATTTTTTATTTTATTATTATTTCTTTAGTTGTGGAGAGAAATTTTACTAAAATTTTTAAAATATATTTTTTTCTATCCCATTGAATAGTTAAAGAGAATAAGCAAACTTAAGCCTGAATTCACCCAATTGTTTCGAACAAAATTTTTGTCCGGACAGCATTTTTTTTTACCGAGAGTTTTCTCCAATACGATTCAGCCATTTTGAAAAATTTTTACAGAAAAACAAGTCTGCCATAAGAAATACAAACTAATCTAATTTGCATGCAGTCGGTTTTTCGTGTGAAATAACATACAAATTTTGTATTACTTTAATGTTATTCAAATACATAATGCCGATTACTTGCAAAGCACATTTAAAAAAAGGATAAAAAAAAAATTATTAAAAAAGGAAGAAAGAACTACATTTAAATATTTATTCCTGAGATGCATTAATTACTTTTATATGAGCTATTGCTCATATCTTACATTCACTCTTTTCCGAGTTCTTTTATTTCTACAACAAGCTTAAGGGCAATCTATTCATTCACAATTTTACTATGCAAAAACTATAGGATGTGGAAACTCAGTTCAACTTTGTCGGAACAAAAATTCAAATTAAACCATTACAAGCTGGAAGCACGGCTTCCAAATATGACGATTTATCGTCATTTTGACGATTATGTTCCAAGAAATTGCAAAATTCCGATTTGACGATTTTTTCTTAAAAAATTACAATTTTCTACTTGGCATTGTAGAAAAAATATGAGTGTTTTAAAATTATTTTAGTGTATTTTTAGTGTAAACGATATAAAATTTTGTGGTAATTAAAGTCAAAAAAAGGATTGTTGTTCGCTTTCCAATATTATATGTACAATTTTTTAAAGATGGGTTTTGTTAACTTCCAGTGTTAGGAGTATTGTTAACTCCCAAACATTTGATCAATATAATTTATGGTAAAAATTCAATTTTAATTTAATGTATTAAACACATAGACAACATCAGGCTACAGACTGTCAAAAATAAAATACACACATTAAGAGTAAAACGATTGTGTTGAAGACACACGACCACCATTGTGGCTGTTGTCAAATAAGGGTAATTTCTCTTTTGGTATGCGATTTTTTTTTTTTTAACAAAAGAAAATGTCACAAAGTTACAAATTAATTTACATGCCAAAGGTTTTGAAAAAATATTTATTATTTTTTAGACAATTGTGCCAACGGAATTTGTAGTTGTTAGTTTTGCAGTCATGTAGCCCCTGTCGTCTATGTGTTAAAGGCATCAGAAAATGATTTGATTTCAGTATGCCCTTACTCAACAAAAAAAAAAAAAAAATAAAGTCTACGTCAAATCTACTTTATTTAAAATTTTATATGAAAATTTTGTCTTAAAGTAGACTTTATTTCTTTTGTATAAGTGTATAAATGTATAAATGTATGTCTAAGTTAACTTTATGATTTTTTGATTGTTTTTTTTACAAAAATAAAAAAAAAATAGTTTAAGAAAATACTTTTTTAATTGTCCGATATTTTTACGATTTTTTAAAGCTGAAATGACATTTTTTTTAATTTTTATCGGGAAATTGACGATTCTTTCTTAAATTGACCTGGCAGCCCTGGCTGAGAAAATAATATAAAGAGAGTGTGAGACTCTCTGAGAGTAAAATAAAACTTCATAAATAAATTTTGTACGAAACAAATGGCTGAATCCAGCTTTAACAATTCATTTATATAAAATTATAGATTTGATAGGAAGTTGTGTTTTTTTTTTGAGGTCATTCGCATCTTAAGTTGGATTCACCCATTTTGTCTGGACAAAATTTGTGTTCGGGCAACATTTTTTTTATACTTGGTTTTACATTTCTCTCAGAGAATGAGAGAAGTGATTTTTTCCAGACAACACTCAGCTTGATTTGGTTTAATTTTAATTTTTGACCGGACAAAATTGAAATGAGTTGCCATTAGAAAATTTTTTTTTTGGTTTGTATTGATTACGAACAAAGTATTTCTTCTCCATAAAAAATTATTGTATGAAAATGTAGTTCAATGAAGCAATTGCCCTCAAGCTTATAATGGAAATGAAAAAGCCCAGAGGAGAATGAATGTTCGAAATGAGGAATAGCTTATATAAAAATAATCATGCAAAGCAAAACATTTGGACGACAATAGGTAACGTCATTAGAATTGAACGTAAGCATGAGATGACAATTAACAAAGCGTTTTACATCATTTAAGCGAATCTCAGGAACCAATGCGTGATAGTAGCCCATTGCTGTTCTTTGATTTAATATTTCTTTTACTGCAGTTCTTTTTTGCATTTTTTATTTTAACAGCCATTAATAGAAGCAAAATGTTAAAATAATAAAAAATATGCAATTTCACACAAAGATTTTAATCACTTTTGCTGCTTTGTTGCCCCGTTGTAAAATTAATATCACTTGTTTACTTATGTACTCATACGGCAGCTTTGTTTGTCCGGACAAATTTTTCGAAATGGAAGAATCGTGCTGTATAAAACTCTCAGAAAAAAATATTTGTTCTCACAAAAAATTTGTCCGGAAAAAATGGGTGAATCCAACTTCAGAAGTCTAATAAACACTGAGCATAGTGCTTTTAACATTCACTGTAGTTTTGTTAATTTGTGTACACACTCGCATATATGTACATAGGCCTGTGTTTACCTTATTGAATGCTTGTATGAACTTAACTATTTAATGAGCGTTTATTGCCATAAACGTACGTTAAGGATGTTAATTATTTTAAATAACTCCCCACTGGCATTTCGAATGACCACAAATAAAAAAAAAAACACTAAAAATAAAAGCAACAGCAGGAGCAAAAACAAGGGCGATATTGCACTACTACGCCACAATTAAAGTCATTAATATAAAAAATTATGCATATTAACATTAACACAATATTCTTTACTGCACACGTGGACCTTGTTTTAATGAACAATAAACGTTAAAATGCAAATGTAACGTACATTTGTTGTACAAGAGACTATTATTTTCTGCACAGGTTGACTAAGTATTATTCCAATTATAATAAAATCTATTTTCTTTTACTTTTGTAGGGAGAAAATTTAAATGCAACATTATCATTAAATAATGTGCAGTTTGGAAAATGTAAACCTATCGTGATTTAAGGTTTAGCAGAGCTAGACGCGTAGTGCGTAGTAGTACTTTCCGTTAAATTTTTAGGACTTTTTTGTCTAACGCTGTCTTCTTACCGCTGTTCTAAAAGCAACATGTGTCATTCATGCAAAATGGAGCTCAGGAAATTAATTTATGTAACGAATCCCTATAATTTGTGTAGCGTTACGAACATTAACATAAAAACTTTTCTTGTTATGGTGGTGTAGGGTAAAAAAAAACTGAAATTTGTAAACCGCAACAACATGCACCAAGCAAAAGGAAAAGGAAAAAAAGCACACAAAAAATTACCAACTTAATCGCTGACATAGTGTTACACACCATTACCTCGGCAACACACTGACCATAATACTGGAATGCAAATGTGTGTAGAATCTTCATGTGGATAATAATGCACAAAGTCGTATTGTTTGTTTTTATTCCTCTACTTTTATAAAGTACCACCACATGGTGGAATGCATAATAAAACACAACTGACAGTTATATTCATTTACAAATAAAGCTACATGTGCACATTGTTATGTGTCTATGCGTATGTACATATGTATGGGTGTGTAAACAGAAAAAGAGTTAAAATAAACAGGAATGTAAATTAAAGCTTATGCTCAGACATGCATAAAAACATAAAAGGGGATAATGAAAAACACACACAGACACACAAATGTATTTATTTATAGAGACAGGGATATGCAACAGTGGTACTTACTCGTATTAGCGCTTATACATACACATATGTAGTTGTATCTATTGTATTTATTAGTTAAATGCATGCATGTACAAGAATACAACGTGAAAGTACTTAAACGCATATGTCATATTTATACAGTAATGCAAGATATTTTTGGTGAAACTTTTTAAACAGCTATATTTAGTTGCTGGGTATCTAAAAAGGGTAAAGTAGATACAATTAAGCATATACAGTCACAATGAAAACGTTTAATTCGCTTATTTTCTTCAATTTAATTTTTCTAATTTCAAATAAAAATGCAAATTAAAAAATTTATATTATTTTGTTAAAAATTGTATTTTTTTTTTTTTGATAATGAGCCGTTTTCTTTGAACTACACCACGTAGTATTTATGTATTTTATTTAATACTAGCTATCCCCGGGGCGATTCGTTACACCCATCCACAAAAAAATACAATAAACACTTGAAAGAAAAATATGGTCAAGCTTTAACTCGAAAACGCAAGCTATTCTCACATCAAAAATGTTTTAGTTTATATGCAAGATACGACGCCTGCTGTTCCCATCCGTTTTTTTTTTTTTTTTTGCTAGACTATGTGTATTAACACGATAATATTTTTTTGTTTTTTAAGGAAGGTACCACTTAATCCAGTCTGTATTTTGCTAGACTATGCGCATTACTCTGAGGGTTACTTACAAATTTTCAAGACTCCATCTATTTTAGTTCGCCAGGAACTCGGTAATAATATTTCAATTTGTATATGAGGTACCACGCCCACTAGTCCAATTCAGCCTGTGTTTAGCTTGACTATTTACGTTAATATGGGGGTTACTAGTGCGAAATTCCAAGATGCTATCTAATTCAGTTCTCTAGATACACGATCATAATTTTTTACCTTGCATGGGGAGTGCCACGATCGCTGTCCCAATCCAGTCTATGTTTTTCTAGAGAATTCGAGAGTTACTTTTACCTACTCTCAAGACCATACCTATCATAGTACTCTATGTAAACAATAATAACTTTTCATTATGGAGATACCAGGCCTACTGTCCCAATGCATTGTGTATTTTGGTAGACTAAGCGCATTAGCACAGGAGTTTCTCGTGCAAAGCTTCAAGGCTCTATCTTTTATAGTTCGCCAAAAACACAATAATAATTTTTCACTTTGTATGGGAGGTATCACGCCCACTATTCCAATTCAGCCAGTGTTTAGCTTGACTATTTACGTTAATATGGGGGTTAATGGTGCAAAATTCCAAGGTGCCACCTAATTCAGTTCCCTAGATAGAGGATAATATTTTTTCACTTTGTATGGGAGGGACCACGTTCTCTATTCCAATCTAGTCTATCTTTCTCTAAACTATGCATGTTAATAGAGAAGTTACGGGTTCAAAATTTCAAGGCGCTACCTATTACTGTTACCAAGCAACACGATGATAAATATTTACCTTGTATGGGTTGTGCCACGCCCACTTCGAATATCTAAAAATATGTACCCTAAACTGTGAAAATTTTAGAAAGATTAGTTCACTGCTGTAGGGAGGTATATCTTTCCGACAAACAAACATACAAACAGATTTTGTGCTTTGCATTTGAATAATTTGAAAAATATGGATATACATATGTATGTTATTACAATAGTTTTGTATTTTTCAAATATTAAATTGATTTAAATTTATAATGTAATCATTTTTTAAGTGTGATTAACAAAATTTTATACTTTTAATGGCTTCAAAAGGCCTTACACCACTTTCAAAATCTATCTTTTGAACAGTTATAGACTAAACCTTGAAAATTTGACACAATGTCGATTACTAAGACAGTTATAATAAAATGTATAAATATTCAAAAGTTTAAATTAAAGGGTGCTCCAATAGTTCATTTAATTTCATGTATGTGGCCATACTTTTGAACATTTGTACACAGACCGCTGAAATTTATATTGAAACTGTAGTGCTAAGTCAGCTATAACAAAAAGTATAAAATTTGAATTTGGAATTAAAAGGGTGTCCCAATATTTAATGTAATTATATGTATGTGGCCAAACTATTGAACTGTTAGAGACAGACAGCTGAAATTTACAAGGAACCTGTATTGCAAAGTCCACTATAGCAAGTATACAATTTGAATTTAGAAATTAAAGGGTGTCCCCATAAATTACGTAATTTGATCTATATGGCCCTATCTTTTGAACCTTTAAACACAAACACTTGAAAATTACGCAGAATGTCCACTACATTCTCTGGTATGATAACAAGTATAAATATTTTGAATTATATTGTAAAGAGTGTCCCAATAGTTCATTTAGTTGGATATATATGGTTAAACTTTTTAACCGTTATAGACAGATAGTTCAAATTTACAAAGAATCTTTGTGGCCAAGTCCTCTATAACAACAGGTCTTTAATTTAAAATTGTAAATTAAAGGGTGTCCGAATAGGTGATGTTATTTGATCTGTGTGCCCCTATCTTTGAAACCGTTATAGACAGAGGCTTTAATAGTGTCCCCATAAAACATGGATGCTGGTGAAAATAGCTTAACTTTTGAACAGTAATAGGGAGAGGCTTGACATTCACATAGTTTTTAGTTTTTTCCCTCTAATTTTGGAGCATCTTTTATTTGGTTTAAATCTAATTCTTACAAATTACTTCTTACATTTTTAGTTTAGAATTGGTGCCCTTCTATCTGTTTTGAAGTCGGTTTTTTTTGCAAGAATTATTTATGTTTAAAATTATTAAAAACGAAAATTTTTAATGATCAAAACAATGAAAATTTTAACAGATCAGAATCAAATTAGGGATTAAAGTTAATTACTTAACTACTTGTAATTGAACATTTTCAATTACACACTACATGTAATTGTAGTTGGAAATTTTTACAAATTGCAAGTAATTGTTGTTAGGCAATAATAACGTAATTTAATGTTCCATTACATGTAATTATAATTGAATTTTCTCAATATCAATAATAATTACATGTAATTGTAATTTTTTAATTACAAATTACATGTAATGTGTAGTTGAAAAAATCTCAATTACAATAACAAAAATTGTAATTGAAAAATTCCAATTACAATCACATATAATTGCGTAATTGTGTGTGTAATTTATTACAAACTGTACTTGACATCCCCCAGGTCAAATTTAAATTATAATAAAAGAATTGATTATAATAACAAAAATTCATTCCAAAAATATATATATAACAAAAATATATTATAACAAAAATTCATTAAAAAAGACACCCTATGCATAAATAACTCTATGTAAAAAAAATTGTGTTTAACATATGTTCATATATGAGTATAAATTTTAAGGCTATAAAAACCATGCTGCAAAATAGTTTTCATTCATTCATCGCAAATCAAATCAAAGATTAAAAAGTAATGTCTTCTGAAAAAATTCCAAAATTCCCAAAATTTTGCTTATTTTAAAAAAAAGTATGCAACCAAATTTCCTAGAATAATATTAGTCATCATGTAGCTAATGTATCACTAGTTATTATATATTACTAATTATTATTATATATCACTAATATATACATATAATAAAGTAGTAACTTATTTCCGTCTGTCTGTCTGCTTTTCATATACGTTCGCATCACGTAAAAAGTACTGGATGGATTTTAACAAAATTTTGTGAGGAGGTACCTAAGTATCCTGGTCCCAATATAGGATACTTTTTTCCGCAAAAATATCTTATTTCCAAGAGAAAGTGGAGAAAAAGTGGTTAAAGTACGCAATTGAACTAACCGGAGTGCCTCGATAGACCGATTGGTAGCACGCTAGTCTATCAGTCTAGAGGTTGCGGGTTCGATTCCCGCCAAATACTCTGGGTGTTTTCTGTAGACAAGCAAAAAAGCTTCGCAGAGTTAGTGTTGTCTAAAAAAAAATTTGCCTTTTATTAAAAAAAAAAAAAATACTTTATTTTTTATAAAGTAAAAAAATACATAAACTGATATTTAGCATATCTTAAGGAGGAACTAAGTACTGCTGAGGAACTAAGTACTGCTGAGGAACTAAGTACTGCTGAGTACAGCACGGCACGTTTAATTTTTGGAAGTTGTATATTTTAAAATACAGTTAGTTTTAACTATTTTGTACGGCACGGCACCTTTATTTTGATATTTAAACCCAGATGTCGATAAAAACATATGCCAAATAGCCAATTGAATGAAATTTGTATGTGTTTTAAGTCGCGTACGCGTTTTATAATTTGGTTATTTTGTGAAATACATACTTGGGTAATTATGTGATTACATTATTTTTGTTATTTAACGTTAATTTTTAAAATTTGGTAAATATACTACGACTTGACTGTGGCTATAAAATTTTGTTTTTCTCTTATAGGTGGTACTCTATATAAGTAAGTCTTACAATAGGTGTGGAATACTTTCAAAGCAAAATCGATCAAAATATTATCAGGACTCCCAAGACGTAGCAGGCACAGCTAGTTATTATATAAAAATTAAATCAGCTTACAAATTAATTTGTTTGAAAAAAATGTTATTATATCTTTTTTATTACATTCATTCACGTATATAAATATTTAAGTTTATTCACATTTCCAAAGGATTTAGTTTATGGTGCTTTTCCATTTATCATAACCATACGCAGCAATATAATATTAGATTTATTTGTCCTTGTTTATATTTTTTGCAAACTTTATGCATAAACCATAAAACAATAAAAAATATTTTTTTAAAATGGTTGTATAATCACTTTTATTCATGTTAAACGCACATAAACAAAACTAGTTTGCTGAATTAAACTAATTATCCAATTTGGAAAATTATTTATACGCCGCACTGTGGCTCTAATTTTGAGGAAGTGGCCAAAAATCAATTTTTTATGGTTACCCATTTACCATTTTAAAGTAAATACCAGTATACCTCGAGTAATTTTTTACTCTGGAGAATCACTGGTATTTACTTTCAAAGGAGTAACATAACATTACACTTACATACATATCAAGAGAACGTAATGGTACTAGCGATGAGCATGGAAAACGGGTTGGCCAACTAACGTTCGTGGAGTGAATATATTTGAGATCAGAAATTACGTACAATGTATACAATGTATCCAAACAAAGTCTTGTTTTCACTAAAATCAGGAACATTTAATGACTTGTAAATAAAAAACATTAATCCTTTTCAACATAAAGGGTGTCCCAAAATTCTTATACCTTTACAATTCTAATTAAATAAATGAATTAGGTAACACAGATTATTATTATTAATTATTAAAAAACGTTTTTTAACTGTAGAATAATTATTAAAAAAAATTAATTCGGCGGCCACTTTGTATAGATAAATCAACCCATTCACTTTTTAATTTTCTTTGCTAATTATGAACTTAGCCGCACTTGAGGTTAAGAAAACCCGCTTGTGATTCTTCAAAAAAAATGTCGCTGTTCGATTTTTACTTTTAAATTAAGCTAAAAAAATTCTAACTGGTACTTGATATCGCTATAAAATAAGAGGATTGTTTCTACCTTTTGCATAATTTTCATACTAAAGGGTGATCCATTTCGAGGTACTTTTTAATAGCCTTTTTTTAACAGATCACGTGTGAGTCGTTTAGTATTGTTTGGCATTTCATAATGGAAAGACTAACGCCTGAATCTCTTCGCTCTATGGGCTCTTCTTCTCGAGGAAAATTTTGTTTAGCGATGAGGCCCATTTCTGGCTCCACGGGTATGTAAACAAACAAAATTGCCACATTTTTGACGAAGAGCAACCTGAAGAGATGCAAGAGCTGCCACTTTATTCAGAAAAAACAACGGTTTGGTGTGGTTTGTGGGCCGGTGGAATCATCGGTCCATATTTCTTTAAAAATGATGCCGGTGCAAACGCAACCGTCAATGGCGACTATGATCGTGCCATGTTAACCGAATATTTGATGCCTGAAATTGAAGCTCATGATCTTGTCGACATTTGGTTTCAGCAAGAAGGCGCCACTTCCCACACATCGCATCAATCTATGGATTTATTGAGAGAACATTTTGGTGAGTACATAATTTCACGTTTTGGGCCGGTCGATTGGCCACCAAGATCATGTGATATCACACCGTTTGACTCTTCCTGTGGGGATATGTAAAGTCTAAAGTTTATGCGCGCAAACGCGCTTCGATTCAAGCCTTGGAGGAAACCATCACGTGTTTCATTCGCCAGTTACCAGTCGAAATATTAGAACGAGTCATCAAAATTTAGACTTAACGGATGGACCATCTGCGACGTAGCAACGGCCAATATTTAATAGACATAATCTTCAAAAAATAAATGCCAAAGAATGCTTTTTTCAAATGATAACAAAAATTCTCCATTAAATTTGAACTTTCTGTGTTTTTTCTTTAAAAACGTAGGGAACCTCGAAGTTGGATCAGCCCTTATTAGTGAGTAAGTAAGTGGTGCGACGGTGCTTCGCTAGCCTTATGAAGATTCTCAAAGTTTTCATAATTTTTAAAAGGTTTTTAGAATGAGAACGTATAGTACTTTTGTTAGATGCTCGATTTATTTTAACCCTAAACTGACAGCTGTCAAATTATATTTCCAACAGCTTACACAGTGTGAATTTTGAGACAGCCTTTAGTTACAAACCAAAACACATAAAACTCAATTGAGACTTTTTCAAAACCACTTTTTTAGAGCAGCACAAAACTCAACAAAACGTTGTAATCTATCGAATCAAAACAAAAATGTAAGTACGCATACATACGTATATGCAGTTAAAGTAAATTGGAAAGTTTATGTGTCAAATAAAAAGAAGATGATGATGCAACATGAACTGGCAGCAACTAACCACGCAACGCTGATATTCGTTGAAAATACACATTAAACAATACACACAGTGTCATGTTATCAAAGTGGCATGACCTTTTTTCCTGTTCGTAATTTCTATGGCAAAGTGCAAAAGAGTGAACTTGGTGCTACTCTATCTAGATGCATGCAGCTCAAAAATACAACGTTCTCGTACTACAAATAATAAATTTTGAAATTGTATGCAAACGTCATAAAATAAAACCGACTAAACCAAAAACAAAAAACAAAAAAAAAACTTAAAACCGAGCAAACAAACATCCCGAAAGAACCAAGTTGAGTTATTATGGTTGCAACAGCTAGTGTTGCTTTTAGCTGCAACGGTGATGGTAATGGTGGCAGTGGTGTTACATTGCACTTTAATACTTAATTGTAGAGTTATAATAATACAGAGTCGATGTTAAACCAAGCTATTTATGTACACAGACACATGCATACATTTACATAAGTTTATCTATACAATCACATTTTATTTTGAAACTTTCTTTATGTAGTATTTATAAAGTTGCAAGCATGCATATTGAGCATTGTGGCTAGAAGTATTTAGGTAGTTGTACGAGTACTATAATGTCAGTTGCTATATGTGGCTGGGCGCAACGAAAATGCAACTGTTTAAGCTATGGCTTATACGAGTACACACTACTAATTTATGTACACGCGATTTTAACAGAAAAATACGTTACACAGACATCATAGAATTTTCATGTGCAACAAAGTGAGTCTTCTATGTGGAAAACTTAACAAAAAATTGTTATTAAAAGAAGTTTACAAAATATAGAACACAAAGAAAACTTGTTTACATGCAACCTATGTATGTTAATATACTGTTTGCACTAAGAAAGAATGAAAGTCAGCCACCGTTCAGCAGACAAACCATTCATAATGTTCATTCATAAAAATACAACAAGGGTGAAAAATACTCGTATTATAATAATAAAACTTTAAGTTTGACATGTAAAATATATGATAAAACTTAAGACGACTAAAGGGCAACATAAAAATCAACTACATGTTTCATTGCCCACAGTACGTACAAGGGTTTCACAGGGTGTTTCTAGAGAAACATAATTTTGAAACAATAGTGGTTTGGATTAGATATGATCTTAGTGGTATGAACACAACAAACTAAACGTATAAGCCCTTTCATTTGACGTTGCAAGAAGCAGAATTTCACACATGATCCTGATTATGGTAAAACCCAAATCGATTAGCTGTACCCGCCGTGTCGTGTGTGTTGTGATTTTCATTACTTTAAGTAATCCACATTACAATTTAAGATTTACTTTTACAGTGCTTCAGATATGGTTTATGTATTTACTTTATGTAAAGGCACCTATTCTCCTGTAATTACTAGAGTAACCATTTTTTTTTTTAATATTATTTGAGCAAATAATTAATCGATTTTGCTATTTAAATTTTTGTCGATTATTCGATTAAGGTTTTTAAATTACTCGAATAACTCGAATTAATCGTGAAAGGTCTAACACTTTGAATTTGGAATTGTCATCTAAAGAAGTTTTATAAAACATCTTATATGGAGCATTTCTTAAAAATGTGATCCAATTTATTTTTAGCCATTGGTGTTTCTCTTTCTATTACTCGTTTATTTTCCCAGTTTCATCGAAATGAAATCTTTTTGAGCCTTCTTTGTTCTACAAAAAATGGGTTTTTCTTTTTACATAATTCCCCAGCAAAAAAATATTAAAGGTGTTCAAAGGGAAATGATTTTCTAAGCACTCATTTGCTTGAATGCATTTTTAATGGCATCCCTAACTCTAATAATATGATAAATTTTGGAGTAATGAAAAATGCATTCAATTTTACTAATTAATCATGTGTAAATATATATGAAAGGTTTAAATGTCATAATTTGTTCAAAAAAAAATATTTATTTAAAACATAATTTTACCCGAAAAATGATATCAAAATACATATATTTATATAAAATTTGTTTCCCACGTTTGCCATAATAATGGATCTTGCTGGACATTTACAAAATACACATAAATAGACAGTCCAACGAAAAAGTGAGTTGATAAAAATTATAAAAGAGAATCTTAATTTTCATTGGTGGTAGGCTCATCCTTTTATTAAATTAAGAACTCATCCCAATCATCGAAATTTAATTAGTCCTAAGCACTCATTTCAATGACATTCAGTTTATTTAAATGTGAACCCTTGACTTCCAATGACAAGCCCATGTTAAAATCATGCGTTTTTCACCTAAATTGAAGCAGCGCAAGATCAGTAGAACTCATGAATTTACTAGTGTTTTGCCATGTCTTTTTTTGCTGGGTCTATTATACTTCTTCGCCATATAATGTCTACAATTAACTGTAAATAGTGCAGTTTTACATCAATAGGATTACCTGATTATAACTGAACCTCTATCTGAAGACATGACAAAATTACTAATAATTCTGTAGCCAAACTGTGAAAATAGACTGACATATACCACTATTAAATGTATCTACAGTAACTGTATTTTGTTTACCAACCAAAAAATAAACTCAATTTATAAACTTAAACTTCATGGCATACCGCGAGTTACTTCAGATTATGTTATTTTATTTGGATTTGATATGAAATATATGATAACCTAGATTTTTAAAATTTTTGACTTATACCACTTTCAAAAACAAGGGCTCATATGATTTTCAAAAATGTTTTATTGATTTGTTTATTTCAGTTTAAAAATTATTTTCTTTTGATATTTTCATTTCTTCCTTCAGTCAGTGGACACAATTTTGAGCATAAATAATATGAACTGAATTGATAGCTTTTCGGTAATATAAAAAATTAATTAGCTAGTATGTAGTAGTTAGTATGCCAGTCTACCACACTGGGGCTTATGGGTTCGATGCCCAAAAAGTGTTTCAATACAACATTAAAATCACACACACAATACAAATAAAAAAAAAACATACGTTAAGTATGTTCATATTTTTTATTACGATGTTCATAAACTGAATGCAAAATGTTTGGAAAAAAATTACTTGATTAACAGATATAATTTATTCGAGTTATTTTTTAATCGATATTTGCAATTTTTTTATTCGAACGATTAATCGCCTGAAAATTCTACGATGATTAATTCAGCAATGATTGCTCGAGTGAATACTCTAGTAAATACACAGGCACAAAAGCTTTATATACAATTCTAAAATTCGAAATTTGTTTTTAAATTCTGTAAATAGTGTTTAAAATTTCTCGTTGCAAAAATAAAAGGTGCTGCGAAGTTTGCAGTTCGATTGAATCAGTTAAATTGCTTACTTTCACTTTTGTTTGCTTTTTCTCTATTTTCTCCTGGAAATTAAATATTTTTATGGCAAAAAAGTACACTATGTTTGAGCCGAGTTACTAAGGTACCTCCCTTCAAAATTCATTCAGTGATGCGAACACAGACAGACGGAAAGACAGACAAAAATTCTAGAAGTAGCTGTTTTGTATTCCATTACTGCCTGTACCAGCAACAAATTTTTAATAAAATATTTCATGTACAATTTTGTTATATACATACGTATATGTACTAGCTGTGCCCACACACGATGTGTGCGTCCTTACAATATTTTGTTCAATTTTGTTTAAAAGTAATCAACATCATAATTAAGACTCTTACGCATTTACTTTAAATAAAGCTACCCATCCCTGGATAAAATTCTTAAATTTATATAAAATTCTAAAAATTATTGTAAAGCTCTGTAAAAGATTTCCTGTCTGTCATCTCATGATTTTAAAAAAGCGCCATATGATGCTCAACATTGCTTAAAATATAGTGCTTTCAAAATTAAAAGATGCCTTAAAGTATGCAGTACGTTTCAATCGGTAAAAAAAATCGGGGTACTTTCACTGCTTTTTTTCTCACTTTCTATTGTAAATAAAACATTTTTGCAGAAAAAAGGATTCTATATTGGTACTGGGATACTAAGGTACCTCCTCACAAAATTTTGTTAAAATCCGTCCAGTAGTTTTTACGTGATGCGAACACAGACGGAAAGACAGACATGAAATGAGTTATTATTTTATTATATGTATAGATAGAATATTCCATTTAAAATTTTTGTTTTGGGCCATTTGAAAGAGCTTTAATAACAAAAGCAATAAAGAAGTTTTTCGATTTGTATTTTATTATGCGTTACAATATAATGAGTATTGTACAGGGTGTCCGCCGAAAAGGTTAACTACTCGCAGTAATTCCACTGTATGCGATGTGACACCGTTTTGTTGATACCACATGTTAATCAAGCCCAAAGAATACAGTTGACAATACAGACAATACAGAATACAATACAGCTCCCCTATCACAGTTACCGTTATGTCGTTTTCCTTTTCAAAGAAGTATGGTCCAATGATTCCTCCTGACTGTTACTTTTAATGGATGTAAAGGTGACTGATGAATAATTTGAGGGTTTTCCATTGCCCAGAACCGACTTTTCTGTTTATTCACATATCCATTCGATTGAAAATGTGCCTCGTCACTCATTATGATCTTTTCGTGAAAATCCGGGTTGTCATGGGAAAGTTGAAACATCATACTGGTGTATGTATGGTATGTATGTAATGGTCTTGTGAAAGAAGGTCTGGTGTCAACTGAATCTTAAATGGAAACAAATGCAAATCCTTGTGCAAAATTGTGGCCAAAGTTGGCGGCAAAACACACGGCAGGCACCCTGTATATTAGGTTGGTGCATTATTATAGCCGCAGTATTATTAAGGCTTTTTGTTTTTTTTTTATTTCCTTTAATTATTAATTATTATCTGAATTTTGCATATTAGTCATATTTTTGAAATGCCATGCGATTGTTATATAACGAAAACAAAAAACTAAATTATTGCAACATCTGTTTAGGTAGTTAAAGAAGCCTAATAAATTAAATTCGCTTCCATTTCTTCATAAGACCTTAGCCCACTGTTTACTAGGCCAGTGATGATCCGTTTCACAAAGTCAAGACGGTGTTTCTTTTTGCCTTTCAAACATAAGTATGTATATGCTTAAATTTATGCATGGCAGGCCGCCTAACTACAATACAGGCAGTAAGTTTTTCATTTAACATTACGACCCAACATGGCATTTTTAATGCTCGCAAATATATGTAGTTTTAATAAATTTTTCATTTAGATTAATATTATGGCAGACTATAGTTTTGCCCATATAAAACCCTTTAAAACTTTTTTGTCAAAAGGGGAAGTTTATTATTTGCAATATTGCAGTGGTGAAAATAACCCATTTTAAAAAAAATAATGTATGAATTTATATTTTCTTGTCGCAGTTTTTATATTGTTCTCTTAAAAATTGAAAACTATATAAATAGGGAGGGCAAGAGACCATAAAGTGCAACCAACCGCATTTTAAAATTTAAAATTATTTTTCAAATATTTATGTACATACCTACATATTTTATTTTGTAGACATGATAAAGTAACTACCTGTACTAACACTAAATTCTACTAATACTTGTACTACTTTTAATGTTACAATTTCTACTAGACATAACACAACTAACATCAAAATGTATGTAAAATTACTCCGCATACTCTAGATACTTGTCTTACAAACTTTTAGTCTAACATTTTTAATGGCTTTTATATTGTAGCCCGATAATAAATAGATGCACAGAAGAAACAAGTTTGACAAAAAAAGAACAAATTCCAATGACAAAGTAAAAAGGTAATAATTGAAATTTTTAAACAAAAAACACACACAAACTGTTGCGCGGGTGCATTTAAATAAAAGCAATGAGAAGAATAAAATCAGACACGATTTTATTGTTGCACAACAAAAAACAAAAACGTGGAAAAAACCTGCAATGTACCTACATGCTGCCTGCTGTTTTTTTATAATTTACAAAAACATCTGCCGTTCTGGGTATTGAAAACGAAAACAAAAGAAAAAATTATAAAGGAGATACAAAATTTGCCAAATGGTTAGTTTTTGGGGTATATACTCTCTTAGCAGCAATTAAAAGAGAGTAAAGTGCAAAGTGGTGTAAGAGAAGTCTTAACAAACTCCTTTTTTTGACATACTCTTAAAATGGAAATAATAAGTGAAATGGTCACCTTATGAGGAAAAAATAACTAAATATTAAATATTTTTACTGTATAGAATTAATTTCTTATTTACATTAGAAATTTATAGTTCCAGTCACAATTAATGTATATTTAGAGGGTTCCGTACCCAAAGTGTAAAAACGTAACTCTATGGCTTTCGCTACAATATCTGTCCGTCTGCCACCGCCTTCTATCTCTGAAACGGTATTAGGTAGAAATTTTCACAGAAGGCGTATAGCTGTGGCCGCTACAGCAACATATAATAAAACTTATAGGGTGTTCCGATAGAGGGTTTTCCGAAAGTAGCGTGTTATACGCGTATATGTGTTCTCGAACTGTTGGAGGCAATCACTTAAAATTTAAAAACAGTAATTACAACTTTGTTCGCTATGTAAACAAGTATAAAGTATAAATCCGAAAGGGTAGTCCGAAAGTGAAGTGATTTATATGTATATAGCCTAAGTGTTGAACCATAATAGGTAGACTCTTGAAATTTTCAAAGAAGGTGTATTACTATTTTTGAAACTTTTAGGGTGTTTCGAAAGTAACGTGTTATTCGCGTATATGTATGTCTTTATTTCTTGAATTGTAGGATTGTATTACTATGGCCACTATAAAAAAAGTAAAAAAGGGTGTTCCGACAGTGAACATGTATATGCCCAAGTGCTGAACCGTAATAAGTAGACTTGAAATTTTCAAGTCTTCGCCTCCATAACATTTAGTTAAAATTAAAGGGTATTTTACAGCAGTGACCACACGGTCACTATAATAATTACTAGAAATTAAAGGATGTTCCGACAGTGACATATTTTCACGGTAAGCTGTTGATATTTTCATATCATAAATTGTATTGCCCTGGATGTTATAACAAATTATAAAATTTAAATTGTGTTCCGATAGCAATGCGATTTTTGCCACTATAGCAACAAATACTCAAACTTATAGGGTGATCCCGTATGTGTTTATTTCTTGAACTAAAGGAAGTATACATATAAAATTGACAAACAGTAATACCAATTTTATTCGCTATATAAACAAATATAAAAATTAACCTAAAAATTACAGGGTGTTCCGATAGTGACGTTATATACATGTATAAGTTTTGAACTCTTGAATTTTTATAGAAGGTGTATAACTGTGCCCGCTATAGCGACAAGTACTAAAACTTATAGGATGTTCCGAAAGTGACGTGTTATTTACATTTATGTCTTTATTTCTTGAGCTGTACAAGGCAACTACTTAAAATTTGCATGCCGTAATAAAAACTATGTTCGCTTTATAAAAGAGTATACAAATTTAAACCCAAAAGTTAAAGGGTGTTCCAATAGTGACAGGATTTGCATGTATATGGCCTAAGTTTTGAACGGTATATTCTTGAAATTTTTACAGGAGGTGTATTACTGTAGTCGCTATAACTATAACAGCAAAAATTTAAGGGTGTACCGACAGCAATGCGATTTGTATGAATATATGGCCTAATTTTTTAACCATAATATTTCCAGGTTTCCTAGTTTTTTTAAGAAAAAAATTCAAATATAATGGAGAAAGTTAATTATCATTTGAAAGAACATTCATTAGCATTTATTTTGGATATGGTACATCCGTTCCAATTTCCAAAGACTCGTTCGAGAATTTCGACTGGTAACTGGCGAATGACACGCGTGATGTTTTCCTCCAAGGTCTGAATCGAAGCGGGTTTGCGCGAATAAACTTTACATATCCCCACAGGAAAAAGTCTAACGGTGTGATATCACACGATCTTGGTGGCCAATCGACCGGCCCAAAACGTGAAATTATGTGCTTACCGAAATGTTCTCTTAATAAATCCATTGATTGATCCGATGTTTGGGAAGGGGCGCAGTCTTGCTGAAACCAAATATCGCCGAGAGCACGAGCTTCAATTTCAGGCATCAAATATTCGGTTAACATGGCACGATAACGGTCGCCATTAACGGTTACGCTCGCACCGGTATCATTTTTAAAGAAATATGGACCGATGATTCCACCGGCCCAGAAACCACACCAAACCGGATCTTCTTGAAATTTCTCAAGAGCTTATAGAGCGAACGAATTCGGGCGTAAGACTTTCCATTATGAAATGCCAAACAATACTTAACAAAAATATCATGACAGCATGACACGACTCTAGCGTGATCTGTCAAAACAGGCTATTGAAACAAGTACCTCTTAATGGATCACCCTTTAGATAGACTCTTTAAATTTTCACAGTTGGTATTACTATGGCCTCTATAACAAATAGAAAAATGTAAGGTTTTTCCGACAGTGACGTGATGTGCACGTATATAGCCTTATTTTTTGAACGGTAGAGTCTCTTATGTCGACTCATGAATTGTTTTCAGAAGATATGTTGCCACGGGCGCTATGATAATTATTAAAAATAAAGGGTGTTCCGACAGTGACATGTTTTTCACGTATATTGCCGTATTTTTTTAAATCGTAAAAGCTAGACTCTTGATATGTTCATAGAAAGGGAATAGCCATGGTCTCTAAAACAACAAGTACTAACATTTAAAGAGTGTTCCGATAATGATGCATTTTTCGCGAATATTAGTTCAATTTTTTAAATGTGAATTTTTGCAGAGCGTGTAAATTTATGTCCGCTAAAGCAGAAAAAAATTAATGGTTTTGCGAAAGTAACAAATATTTACGTATGCTGAACTGGAACGGGTAGACACTTTTAACCTAGACAGCCTATGTACAAATTCGTCCCTATAACAAGAAAAAATAATAAAGCCAAAAATTAAAGGGTATTGAGATACTGATACTGACAACGTCCTTCAATATTTTGTTCGATTTTGCTTTGAAAGCAATCCACATCAAAGACCCTTACGTTTTTATTTTATTTTTTTAAGAGAAGTAACAGTCAGGCAATTAACGCCTATATTAACTGTGTCACTTACCTTAGAAGGGGATAGTAGTAGAATAGACAGATGGTTAGTGAGATAGTAAAGCTTCGCAAGCGCTTCTGGTGTTCTTTAGGCGAATTAGTTTGAAACTAGCATAGCCAATTTATAATTATTTTACTTCGCCGGCGATTTAGTGCTTTGTGGTAATACCGGCGTTTTTAGTGCCGCCTTATGCTACGTATCAGTTCATGTATTTTTTTTACTTTATAAAAAGTACAGTATTCATATCCGGATACTTAGGTACCTCCTCACAAATTTTTTTTAAAATCCATCCAATACTTTTTACGTGATGCGAACGTCAATGAAAAGCAGACAGACAGACGGAAGTGAGTTACTATTTTATTATATACTCTAGTATAAAAAATATTAAAAATTAAAGGATGCCCCATAAATTGTACTCAACATAGTAAGGAACCCTACGTGTGTGGGTCTGACCCGCACTTGACTGACTTATTTATTTTAAGCTCACCTCAGCCATTTAAAGTCGGAGTTAGCTAAGGTAGTACATTCGGGTCCATTTTATTGCAAACTTCTACTGCACAATCCAATATCTAAACCATGAAATTCATTTCGAGAGTATTGCCTTATCGACAAACTTTGAAAGTATACCAAGGAGCCGATAAAAGGCAAACCGTAGCCCGTAACATTCTAAACAATCGTGGTTATATTCGACTAATAAGAAAGGATATTGCATTTTTTGGCCGAATGCCAGAGAGATGAATCGAAAATAATAATAATAATAATCATAAATATAAACTTGTTGTCCAGCTGTGGCTGTGTACTTAATAAAGAATAATTTAATTCAAGATATTAACACTTATTGTTAGTTCAATTATATTTTAAGATAAATAATAATATAATGAATGAGAAAAAAATTAGTTAAAAAAGAGAACATTTTTAAAGATTCTCTTAATATCAAAATAAAAAATTGTGCTCAATTTCGTTTTTTAAAGGCATTAAAACTCTTAAAATAACAACCTGTTTGCTTTAGTCAGACTCTTACTGTGGCAAAAACAACACACAACCAACAGTACATGCAACAGTGTTGTGCGTATATAAGGACGAAGTAACGGAGAAATAATTTTAGTCCTAACTCAACTGTCGGATAAAGAACGAAAAGATAGTTTCAGCGGCATTCGCAAATTATATGCACAAGAAGAGAATTTAGAGTTGAGAAGAATATAAAGAAGTTATAAAAAAAACTTAGTTTCTACTTTTTAAAAATATTATAAAATAAATATCTGTGAAAAAATATCCAGTGTTTTCAAAGAAAATTAATCTAAAAAAAAGTTATTTGCAAATATGCTAAATTTAATAGTCAACGAAATAAAAATGATTTAAAAGAAGTTAAAAAAATAACAACTCAAGGAGAAAAAATATTGTTATTAAACAGTTTTTATTTTAATTAGAAAAGAAAGTTAAAGAAAATAAATAACATTTAAAATGTCATTGACAAATAACAGCCTTTTGGCAGTAATTATGCCCTTAATTGCTGTAGCACTTTTAACGATTTGCGGTTTTGCCGGTTTAACACAAGCCGCTATTATAAACGATTTGAATAATGTAATGCGCGATATTTCAACGGAAGTGAATACATTGTCGTCACCAACCACCAGCGCTGGTACGACAGCAACTACCATACGACAAATGATTTTACGAGACAGTAACGGAAAAAAGGATAACAGTGAAACAGATTTTGCTAGTGTTGACGATGATAACAGTGATGGTAACGCTTATAATGAACCATCAAGTGCTGAACTTTTACGGTTTGTTAACGATAACGACAGTGGCAAAGATGATAATGATAATGATGATAGTGATAATGATTTTAGTGATGATGTGAGTGGCTTTAATGACAACAATAATAATAAAGAGTTTGTAAGTGATACATTTGACAATGAAATAACAACAAATATCAATAATAAAAATAATTATCAATCAAATGTTATTAATGACAACAATAACAACAACGATTATATGGAATCATTAAATCTACAAGACCAAGTACGTTTATTGTCAAAACAATTAAATGTTTTAATGAATCGTCGTCGTGAGGATTATGAGCTATTGGAGCGTAATTTACGTAAATCTCTAAGGATTACACAGCACAATAAACAACAACAGCAATCAATTACTTCTAATGATTTGGATTTACGCAATGAATTAGAAAATTTGAGGTTAGTACTTGTGTGGCATTTAATTATTTTATTTTATATTTCTTTTTATTTCTCTGGAGATTAATGTCTAAAGAAATTTTTACTTTCTTTAGTGTTTTTGTTGTCTACAAAATAGAAAAAAAAATATAATAATTAAGTCTGGTAAAATATATTTTGGATTTGATATAAGAGTTCAGTGGGCTGTATAAAGTAATAATGAATGTTTATAAATATAGAGAAAGATATAAATTTAGATATGGGTATTTTCATATCTAAATTAACAGTATAGAAAAGCACAAATTTTTTTTGTGAACTCTTAAAAAAATATTAGCTGACAATTTTGAATTATCAAAACCTATGTGAGAGAACACTTATCCTTTTTTTAGTAGTAGTTATTTTTTTAGAAACTGTTTTCCTTTAAATAATTTAAAGCGAACATCTTCTTTTCCGGGCTTTTGCTAAAAATAAAAGATTTGTATATTTTTCTGCCATAACTTCCTGAATAATAAGTCCTGTATAATATTGAATACTAATTCCTGTGCTGTAGAATCAGTATCTCCCTGTGTCATTTATGGGCTCAATGTCTAGAAAATGTTTTTTTTTGTTTGTTATTTTTTATACCCTTCACCGCAGGTAGAAAGGGTATATAAGTTTGTCAATCCGTGTGTAATTTCTACAATATTAATTTTCGACCACATAAAGTATAAATATTCTGGCTCCTTATAAATAGAGAAGTTGATTTAGCGATGGTCGTTTGTTCGTATGTCCGGATGTGTTCGGGTTGAAGGGGAGGTCTATATAGAAATTTTTCTTAAGGATTTATTTTTGCTTTAGTTTGTCAATTCTAACTCAATATAGATTCCAGGAAGGTCCTAAATTAAAAAAAAAATGTTTTTGATTTTTTCAAAACAACTGTTAATCGTTTGCGGTCCTGCTTAAGGCTTAAATACTTTTGTTTTCCCTGCATGGTCCTTTGAAACACTAAACAGTGGAAATGGTCTTAAATTTAGCTAAGAACTAAAGAAGTATTAAAATAAGTTTCAATTTAGACTAACACGTAACCGCAGAGAAATTTAAAGATTTGTTTACATAAATCATTCTGGGGGTTGCGGGTTCGATACCTACTAAAGACTCTGGCTGGTTCACTACAACGTTACTATGCTCGATAATTTAAGTAAGAATATAATTTGTAATTGAATTGTAATATTTAATAAAAAAAAAGAAATAAATAAATAAAATAAAATTTCATTATATTTTTACCCCGAAATTTCTTCATATATATTTTGGACGGAACTGTGACAGAATCTGAATCAGACTTCTTGTTTCTGGCAAATTTCTTACTTATGTCGAAACATGCATATACGTATGTACGTATTTTTAATTCTGTGTTTTTATACATATCGCACTTGATCAACAAGAGGGTATTAACTCAAAATTTTAAAATTTTCAGTAGAGGTAAAAAAACTGTTTGTGATTACATTTTAAGATAATGTAAAAATCCGAACATATTATCGTAAGCAAATTTTAACTGCTAATATATTTGCACTGTTTTTCCTTTAGTTTTGTTTTTCTTTGGTCTTAACTCAAAATAATACCTTCTTCTTTATATAACGTACTCAAGAGAATTTAACGAAAATGGTATGATGAGGGTTTTGAGATGAAAGAGTAATCAGAATACGTTGAAATTTTTACAGTAGATAGATATTGAAGTTGAAAGTTGATTTCTTGCAAAAAGTGAAAATTAAAAAATTTTGATTTAATACCCTCTTGTTGATCAAGTGCGATATATAACTAGATATGCCTACAACGTTGTGTGCGACTTGACAATATTTTGTTAGATTTTGCTTAGAAAATAACCCCACCAAATTTTAAGATTTACTTTTATAGTACTTCAAGTATACGTATTAACTTTATATAAAGGTGACCATATATGTAAAGTTCTAAAATTTATATAAAATTTAAAAAATTATTGTAAAGCTCTGTAAAGTCAAAATACAAATTTTATTCAATTGGCTATTTGGCAGAATGTAATTCATATTTTGTCATTATTTAAAAACAGCGCCATCTGTTGCACAACTGTGTTTAAAATATCCCACTTTCTAAAATAAAAGATGTCTTGAAGTTTGAAGCACCTTAAATCAGTAAAATTAGGTACGTTCTTTAACTGCTTTATCTCCACTTTCTTTTGGAAATGAGTTTTTTTTCGGAAAAAGTATCCTATATTGGAATAAGGATACTAATGTACCTTCTTACAAAATTTTATTAAAACTCATCCGGTAGTGTTTACATGATGTGAACGTATGTATAGATTTTACATTACATATTTATTGTATTTTTAAAATAACTGAACTAATGATATGTATTCGTAAGCCTTCAATTATTTTATACTCAATTAAGTCCTTAACTAGACAAACATTTATTTACATAAATCAACAATTTGACTTCTATACTCATGACTTTTTACAGGTTTCGTTTAAAGCATTATTTCTACTATCTGTTCCTAAATCCTCGTTAATAATTGACAGGACTAGCGTATTTTTAGTGCAAAATATTTGTTCTATCTATTTGTTGCTTTTATACTTTTGTTAAGCCTTAACGTTTTGAATCTGACCTAAATTTCAAATAGCAATTTTCTGTTGCTGTATGTATATTTTAACCTTTAAACACTTGTTATTTTATTGACTTTGATGGACATTTATTTAGAGAAAATCCAGTACGAATAACATGTTTATATTTATGTCTGTATTCATGCATGTTAAATCGTGCATAATTGAATTAAAATTTTGTATAGAAAATTCTAAGCCATTATTAGTATTACTTACTCATACACATATCCGTTTATATACATATAAATGTTTATGTCAGTTCAAATGACAGGCATTAAGGGATACTAATGACTGCCATGAATATTTTAAGGATCTTAATAAAATTTTTTAGAAAGCTAAGCTGATATATGTATGCATGTATGTATGTATATACATATGTATGTCTGCATGTATGTATGTATGTATGTATGTATGTATGTATGTATGTATGTATGTATGTATGTATGTGTGTATGTATGTATGTATGTATGTATGTATGTAAGTATGTATGTATGTATGTATGTATGTATGTTTTTTTTTTTTATTTAACGAGGTGAAATCGTCGGCCTCCGAACTGCCAGGAGTGCAGGACTTTAACACGCTAAAACACCTCGATACGCTAACCCATACGTAACTGTGGAACTACCGTAAAGTTTTCCGTCACAGGTTAGGAAAGGTATGAACCCAGCTCTAAACCATGTCGATTCTGCTTCGAATCCTTTCCAACCTACGAAGTTCTACTAGAACCAATTTCGCGAAGTTACACACATACGCCCAATTGCTTAACGAAGACAACATAGCTTGAACTATGTTATCGGGCCTAACATTGTGACCTATTGCCAAATTCACCCTCCAATTTCGAAACCGTGGACAGGTAAAGAAAACGTGTCTGGCATCCTCCAGCACATTTTCACCACAACTCGGACAGAAGGGCTCACTGTCATGACCAAACCGGTACAAGTACGACGTAAAGCAGCCATGCCCGCTCAATAGTTGGGTAATGTAATAATTGAGGTCACCATGTCCTCTTTTAAGCCATGTCACTATATTGGGTATCAATAAGTAGGTCCATCTTCCCTTAACCGAGGTCGACCAGCGCAATTGCCATCTAGCGATACATTCATCTCCTGTCGCAACTGTAGATGTGGCCTCCAAATCAATGGGCAACATACCCGCAATAACGAAAACTGCTTCATCTGAGACTATTCTAAACGCACTACATACTCGGAGGGCTGCAAGCCTGTACGGAGGCGTAATCATATTTGAATATGATGCTAACCGCAAAGCACTTGCCCAAATATGGGATGCATATATATATGCACAACACTCATAATCAACTTTCTCTGAAGATTTTTGGCCTCTAGTATTTGGTATAATGCGCGATAACGCAGAGCAGGTTTTTGATGCCTTTGCACTTATGTATTTTATGTGATCCAAAAACGATAGACGAGTATCAATCATTACACCTAGATATTTGAGGAATGGCTTAGTTTCTATGCAACACGTGCCAATGTTCAACTTAATGGTCTCCCTCTTTTTTCGGCTGCTTATTAACACCGCTTCTGTCTTATTATCCGCGAGATTTAATCCCATCGAGATGAGCCAGAATCTAACAATCTGTATGCTAGCATTAGTTGCCATTTTAGCATCTCGGAGTTTCTTTGACACACAAACAAGCGCTATGTCATCCGCAAAGCCAATTATCTTCACATTCGCAGGTAAAACCAACCTTAATACACCATCGTACATCACATTCCATAGTAATGGGCCAAGCACGGAACCTTGGGGGATACCACCTGTGATATTGTATGTCTGTATGTATGTTTGTATGTTTGTATGTTTGTATGTTTGTATGTATGTATGTATGTATGTATGTATGTATGTATGTATGTATGTATGTATGTATGTATGTATGTATGTATGTATGTATGTATGTATGTATGTATGTATGTATGTATGTATGTATGCATGTATGTATGCATGTATGTATGTATGTGTATTGTGAAAATGAAGCTAAAACAATTTTAATTAATATATGGAACAACTTTTAATGATAATATTTCATTGTGCCGTAAAACGTAGAAGTCTTTTATAAAATTATTAAAAAAAATATTAAAAAACGATATAAAATAAAAACAAATAAACCTAAAATTCTTAATAAAATTGAAAATGTTTCCTAAAATTTATATAATTTTTTATATCTTTTTGAGAAAATAATAACTTTTTTATCTAATATTTTTTTTGGCTGACTTAATTCGATTTTGATTCCTTTATTAGTTTATTTTCTAATTGAAAAATGATAATTTCCGGTAATTATTTGTTCACTAAACCAACAAAGTAAATTCGTCTGTTTGTTTAAAATTTGTTAAAAAAAATAATTGCTTTTGTAATTCATTACTTTAAATCCGTTTCCTTTTTTTTATTCTATGTTTTGTTAGGTATTGTTGTTTTATTTTTACAAAAGGGTATTGTTGGGTAGACATTGTTTTAAAAAAATAAACGAAAAAAGTTGATTCAAATAAAATACAAAGAAGACAAATAAATAACAACGAACATCCATTTTTTATTTTCCCCAAAAGAGTTCTCTTTTCAAATAAATTTTTGTTAAACAACATAATGGAATTTAAATATTCCAGCTAAAAAAAGAATATTTTTATTGTATCGTGAATAAAATATAAACAAAGAAAAATTGTTGTTTTTACATCCAGCTGAATACTTTACTGGTTTCAGTTATTTAGCTAATAAAAAATAAAGCCATTAACCTATCTGGCCACACCAAGCGAATAGAATATACAAAAATGGGCCTTACTTTTGGTTTTTTTTTATCGCTAACAGATCTGCTGAAGTTGTAGTAAAAAAACAAGGTCTCGGTTCTACATCTTTATGGGACTGGACTTTGACTACCTTATTTTGCTGCAAGTCCGTTAATTTAATGTTTACCGCATTGCTTTAAAGCATGTAATTCAAATTTCTGTTCTTTACTCTACTTTCTGTACTTGAGTACTCAATTATAGTTAAGAAGATATTCGAACGTTTTTGCTTGATTTTTACTCGAACTGTGGATTTTCTTTCCACTGTGCTTTTTTTCTATATCGTGAATTATATCAAAGGCCCCAAAACAAAAAAAGTAGTTAAAATGAAAATGCAAAGTGACACAAACCTACCTTGTTGAAAGTTGGTATGGTAGCTGGTATGCTAGTGATTTACAATTTTTCATGTTTTATTCTCTGTGAGGTTCTCCTTGAGATTGTGTATTTGCTCACAGACCCTTAGGGGTTTGCGTGGGGGCTCTTGAGTATATGCACTGAAGATTTATTTAACTAAACTAACTACAAAAGATTGAAATGCATACTGCGTACTTGTAAAGGGTGATTCGATTTGGGCACCTGCATTAAAGTCTTTAGACAAATTTTTGGGCCCACGTTGGCAGAAAATCTTTTTTTATAAAGACACTAGTTGCAAAGCTCTTGGCTTGTCTGTAGAAAACATCTATAGTTTTGGTGGTAAACAAACTCCTAACCTCCAGACTGATATATTAGCGAAATACCAATCAGTATATCGAGACCCTCAAAAGCATTTAAGATGAGAAGTTTTTACAAGAAATCTATTATCCTGGGCGTTTTTTTATGTCACATAATAACTTAATTGATTCGAACTTCTCGACCCAATTCCAAATTATATGTACAGCCAATCTTCACTTAAGTGAATATTCACTTTTCTTGAGTGCCCACTTTTATCACACCCTTGGATAATCCGGAAATAGGAGCGTTTTGGATATAAAAAAATTTGTGGAATAGCATCATCAGTCCTTTTTTTAATAAGAAAGGAAATATTCGACAAAAATACAGAAATTGTTAATAAACCATTTCTAGTATTAACATATTAAAAAGAGTTTCATAAGTATCTATAATTTCATTTAGTTTTTATTGAACCAATTTAATATTTATTAAATTATATAATAAAAATTTTTTATTTACCACTAGACACAGCGCAGCTAAAATCCAAATTGTATTAATTATTAAAAATTTTACCGAAAACAAAAGTCTTAGAAAAGTTATAAATTTTACTTTCCCTCAATGCCCTTTTCAACATAAAATAAAACCTTCACCTTTTAAATAATAATTTTTTTAATTTTTTTACTTTGTAAGTAAAAGTTTACCCACAAACAAAAGAATACAAAAATTCGTTGCTTGTTTCGTTCTTTTTTTTTTTTTGCTGACAAGAAAAGCCATAATTGTTGTAATAAGAATGAAAAGTAATGGTTCAAGAAATCTTTAACTTTAACAAAAGTTTCTTAAACAAAATGTTAAATCAAGTTTGTTCGTGAAGAAAATATCTAGTATACTTCTAAAGCTTCGAACCATATTTACCCTGAACTAACAAAATAATAATTCTTGCAAAAAAAACCGACTTCAAAACAGACAAACTTAAAATCATGTTTCTTTAAGATGGTAATTATACAATGATTATATTATATTCGAGGAAGATTGTAGCGGGATTTTTTAAATGTCGTAGCACAAACTATCAATTCATTAATCTAAAGCAAATATCAGTCGATTTTCTACCGGGGGAGCAGTGCTTCCGGAGTATATAGGGGCACAAGACCCCAGGGTTCTGGTCCTTTTCAGGTTAAACCAATGCCTAACGACTGTCTGTGTACAGCGGATCAAAAGTTTGGTTATATACATAAAATTACACAAACTATTACGACACCCTGTAATTTCCGAATTCAAATTTTATACTTGTTATAGCGGTCGTAGCAATATAGGTTCATTGTACATTTCAACCGTCTGTCTGTAACGGTTTAAAACTTTGGTCATATACATCAAATTACATAAACTATTGCAACACCCTTTAATTTATAATTTTAAATATTTATACTTATCATAACATACTTAGTAATAGACATTCTGTCTAATTGTTAAGTGTTTATCAAGAACTGTTTAAAAGATAGGGTCATATATATCAAATGACGTCACCTATTGGGACACCCTTTAAATTCAAATTTTAATATAAATACTTGTTAAAGAGGACTTTGTCATACAGATTCTTTGTAAATTTTAACTTTGTGTCCATATATATCAAATTACATCATCTATTGTGACACCCTTTAATTTCCAATTTTAAATATTTATACTTCTTGGTATACCAGACATAGTAGTGAGAATGTTCACTATTTTCATGTGTTTTTCTATAACGGTTTCAAAGATGAGGACATAATGGTCAAATTACATAAATAATGGGGACACCCTTTAATTTATAGATCCAAATTTTATACTTGTTGTAATAGCGGACTAAGCAATATAGGTTCTTTGTAAATTTCTGTAACAGTTGAAAAGTTTGGCCATATATATCACTTTTACATTAACTCTTGGGATACTCTTTAATTTTAAAATTCATATTTTACACTTGTTATTTTAGTTGACTTAGCAATACAAGTTCTTTGTAAATTTTTGGACTGTCTGTCTGAACGGTTCAAAAGTTTGGCCATATATATATCAAAATAAACCAACTAATGGGACACCCTTTAATTTCTAATCTTAAATATTTATACTTATTATAACAGACATAGTAACGAACATTCTGAGCAACTTTTAAGTGTTTGTCTATAACGGTTCAAAACATAGGACCATAAAGGTGAAATTACGTCACCAATGCGTCACCCTTTAATTTTATTTTTTAATTACTTTTTGTTTTTGGGAGCTATAGTGATACGCACTTTTTTTAATTTTAATTTGGTGACCTATAAAGTTCATAGTACACGTAAAAAACATGTATCTTGTATGGGGACACCCTTTAATTTTTAAAATTTTAAACTTCTTTTAAAACGGGGCCAATCTGTAGCCATAACCTTTTTAGTAGCGCAAAAATTTTTAAAATCAATTCAGAAATGCACGAGTTCTGAAGGCACAAACATACAAAAACAAAAAAAGCAACACACAGACGAATTGATAGCCCCCCTTTTTTTTGAAGTAGGTTAAAAAAACAGATTGGTTTGGTCTTAAAAATCTACTGCTGGAAATAACTTTTTTATTTAGTGCTTGTCTGTACATAAATATTTTTTTAATAATTTTTTAAATTAAATAATTTTTTTTTTAAACCTCAACAATTTAATTAAATGCCTCTGGGTGGAGCTGGTTGCAGCGCGTCAGTCCTCTCATATACTTTCGTCCAATATCATTTCATCTACACAAAACCAAAAATGCCTAATAGAATCAAAAATATTTTCTCTATAAAATGTTTTAAGGCTAAGGGGTATTCAAGCAGAAAGAAGAGATTCCTTTTTATTTTCTTTTTAATTTTATTATTACATTAAATCAATAAAAAAATTTGTTATTTCATTAGGCTGCCAAATTGATTTTTTCAAAAGGGTTTTCCTTGTTAAAATAATAATAGACACTGTTTTTTCTGAGTGTATTTTATCGACAATTATAGCTTGACGGTCTCCTTAAAGCGACCTGAGCATTTGGCGTTATTTGTGCAGCTACGACTACAATTAATTTAGTAAAGCACTTTTTAACCATTAAAATTTGTGGTTCAGAATCCTCATGATATTTATAGGGCCATTCATTGGATTCAATAACGTTCTTTTTTTTACAGAAAATAATGTTTAATCAGCAGGGTTCAGTAATAGCTACCAGCTGACGAAAAAAGTACAGAATTATTAAACTGACCGCGTAACTTATGCTAAGAATGTTATAAATAACAGCTGTAAGTAATTTTTCTCGTTTTAAGATGATTCGTATTTTCCTTTCATAAACTTAAAATAATGAGCTTAAAGTTAAGACCTTTTAAAAGCCAAAAACTTTGAAAGATTACGCTTTCGACAACATTTTCAACATTAAAGAAAACTTTTCTTTTTAATAAATAATTTAAATCTTTCTACCTTGACTGCTTTCTATTTAAATCAGTAAACAAATTATCCACAATAATGCAAATTCTTGCATTAATAGGTATTTGTATGGAAAAAAAATAATAATTTAACAAATTGAAACTTAAATAAAATGCTTTAAAAACTTAAATAAATAATAATATAAAACAATATTTGAGAATCAAACAAAAATATTTCGCATACATTAGGGAGCTTAAATAATTTTTGCCCTCGGACTATTTTAAATAATTTAAATTAATAAAGTTGTGATTTATTTACAAAAAAAATTTAATTTCTTTTCATTCATGGTATAGGACCTTACTAAAAATTGGAATTAAATCTAAAAATAGGAATTAAATCTATAATTATATTATATATTCATATCAATGCAACACGACATCGATTTAGAAACTTCTTTGACAGAAGTTACTAAATTTCACATAAATGTGTGCATCACAAGTATAATTACAAGAATGTGTGTGTAAGCAATAAACTCCTTAAGATGTGCTATGATTATTTGAGCGATTATTAGAAACACAGTTGCAACTAACGTTGATGTAATTAGCTTTTGTTTCATCACTGTATATTATGTTAAAGCATAATTCTGCAGATTTTCGAAGGTCTCATACCTTATACATATTCATGCTCTTGCACTTACACTTACATACGTGAAGAAACTATTAAATTTGTTTTTACGAAAATTTAAAGCTTATAATAGATAAAAGTTTTTTTTTTGCAAAAATATCTCATTTCCAACAGAAAATATTGGTTCAATAGTACTGCAGCACCTTTTATTTTTGTCAGCGAGAAGTTTTAAATACTATTTAAATAATAAAATAGTAACTCATTTCCTGTCTGTCTTTCTTTTTTGTGTTCGCATCCCTTAAACACTACTGGATAGATTTTAACAAAATACTGTGAGAAGGTACCTTAGTATCCTGATTCCAATATAGGATAACTTTTTTCCGCACAAAGTCTTATTTCCATGAAAAAATGGAGCCATGAAAGTATGCCGTTTTTGTATACCGATTTAAAGGTACTGCATACTTTAAGGCATGTGTTATTTTTGGAAGCAGTATATTTTAAGCAACGTTGCGCAACAGATGGCGCTGTTTTAAAATAATGAGTAACTAATTTTCAACTGTCTTTCACAGAGCTTTCCAAAATTTTTAGAATTTTCGAATTTTATATAAATTTTAGAATTTTATCCAGTGATGGTACCTTTATATATAGTAAATACTTAAGAGTCTTAAAATTTGGTGTGCATTACTTTTAAAGCAAAATCGAAGAAAATATTGTCTGGACGCACATAAAGTGTGTGGGCACAGCTAGTTTTATATAAGGCATTTGTGTATAAGTAATAACTCAGGGATGGATAATTTTGCATAAAGTAAATACATAAATCATATCTGAAGCATTATAAAAGTAAGAGACTTAAATGTAATCTACTCCAAGATTACATTCAAAACAAAATCGAACAAAATACAATAAGGACGCTGACAAAGTGGCGGACTCATTTACTGTATAAAAAATTGTTTTAAATTCTACACTGGAAAAAAAACAGAACATAAATATTTTTTTTTCGCAGTTTTTTATTTATTGTATCTTCAATATAATTGAACTATCAATAATTACTCATATCTTAAGTCTAAAAATAAAAATATACATGTTAAGTCCAACCAGTGCTGGACAAAAAAAATGTATGTTTCACGGTTACTCTAATTTGCGGGTTATCCCTCTGATGTACGGCTGAGAGAAGCAGTGTCCCTCCTTCTTAGTCGAATGTATCCAGGTTCATTTAGTATGTTACGGGCCAGTGGATTAGGATGAGTTTCAAGCTCCTTTAAATAACTTATGGTAAGTTTCGCTATTTCCGTTTTAACTGTTGGCACGTTTAGATCTTTATGGATGTTCGAGTTTTTTATATACCAAGGAGGAGATGTAATTATACGAAAAATCTTCTTTTGGCGCCTTTGAATTTTTTCTACGTTGGTAGCTGAGGCAGTGCCCCATAATTGAATTCCATAACACCATATTGGTTTTAGAATTGACTTGTATAATAAAAGTTTGCAATCTAAAGCTAGAGTAGAATTTCTGCGAATAAGCCAGTTTAGTTGTACTGCTTTTAACTTCATTTGTGTTAACTTTGTTTCTATGTGCCGTTTCCATGTAAGGCGCCGGTCAAGATGTATGCCGAGATATTTGACGTCTGAAAGCTGGGGTATCGTTTGGTTATTTATCCGAATAGGGGGGCAAGATTCTCTACGCAGTGAAAGTTATGTGAGTACATTTTTGTTCATTAACTTTTATTCTCCATTTCTTCAACCATTGGATATGTGGTCTTGTAAATATCGTGATGCTACTTCGGGTCTTTCGTGAATGCTCAAAAAAGCTGTGTCGTCAGCAAATGTCGATGTGTGAACTCGAATACTAGTTGGCATGTCTGAAGTATACAATAAGTATAAAAAGGGCTTCGATTGGCTGGGGTGAGCTCAAAAAATCTCCTTCTGTCACAATAAATTTTCGTTCGGTTAAATAACTATCTATCAGCTTATATAGGTTTACGGGCAAATTCAGTTTTAGCTTGTATATTAGGCCTTCATGCCATACCTTATCGAATGCTTGAGAAACGTCGATAAAAAGCGCAGAGCAGTATTTTCTCTCTTCAAATGTCTTCTTAACAACATTGACTAACCTGTGAGTTTGTTCGATCGTACTATGTTTTTTCCAGAAGCCGAATTGATGGTTTGGAATACATCCTTTGTCGCTTAGAATAGGGTTAAGCTTAGTTATTAACATCCTCTCAAACAGCTTTGACATATTTGATAAAAGGCCTATAGGTCTGTATGATTCAATTTTTATGTGGTCTTTTCCTGGTTTAGGAATCATGGTAACCAAGGATACCTTCCACTCTGTGGGGAAGTACTCAAGACGTAAAATGGCATTAAAAACAAACAGAACGATTCTGCGAGCTATACGGGGCAATTCAAATAACATCTTGTTACTGGTTTTGTCAACGCCAGGGGCTTTTTTGGTGTTTAAATCCGTTATTGCCTTTTCAATATCACCAAATTCAAATCTTATCGGTATTGCAACACTAGCCTCGACAATTGGCAACTCAACTATATCAGTCGATATATTTGGGGTAAAAACCCTTTTCAAATGTCCAACAAATAAATTGCCTTTTTCGGAATCACTCCTTTTATATAACCCAATATAATTCATTGCAACACTGGCATTACAAAAGTGCAAAATAGAAAAACTAAATTTTTACAATTTACTGATGCAAAAAATTATAATATTATTTATAAAATATAATTTTTTCTTTCTATATCGTTGTATTTTTATAACTTCTCACATTTCTCAATTTGTTGTGGTCTGCCTGCAAGTGTTTTAAACAAGAACCATAAAAGTTGCATTTTGTTGATTTGTTAGTCAACAGCTTGCGATATTTTGCAAGTAAAGTGGTTTGAAATTGATTGATGTTTTTTAATTAGTTGGCAAAAAATTATGGAGCAACTAGAAGTTGGCAACTATGAAATTAAATAGAAATTTAATTAGAAATATGAGTAATTTTAACTGGGTATTCAATGCTGCCAGCGTAACTTTTAGTTTAATATTATAAAAAAGATAATAAAAAACAATTTTAGAGTAAATTTGTAACTACCATTTCTTAAGGGTATAACAATAATTAATCGTAGTGGGTTTGTATAATTAATATTTTAAATATACACAGTTGAATTTTAAACTTAGTTAAGCAACTTTGGTATTATACTGAAAAAAAAATGAAAGTTGCCCTAGCAATTATCGTAGTTATTTAATATTAAAATTCAGGAATTGTGTATCTTTGATGAAGCGAATCAACCATTTAGATCCATATTCTTAAAAAGGTTTGTTAAACTGTTGTAGAATCCGATGATGACATGTTCTGAATTGAACAAATTATTCAAAAGCTTTAACCGATTTGATCTGAATATATGTGACTATTCATAAAAATTAATGTTGAAGTAAAGTTAAAATTTATTTTTATAATTATTTTTTTAAGCTTTTTGTCTTTTTTATAAAAAATTTTTAATGTTATTTTTATTTTCAATATTTTGTTAACACCATTGGGAAGCATCGTCAGAAAAAAATGGCGTAGCGAAATATTGAAAATAAAAATAAAAGTAAAAAAAAAAAAAATATAAAAAGACCTAGAGCTTAAAAAAATAAAAAATATAAAAATATAAAATTATTAAAAATGTCAAGAATTATAATAATTATTTAAATTTATAGTTATAAAGAAAAATTGGAAATGAGACTTAAATACGAAAGTTCACAAATTATATTTGTTTTTTTTTGGATTTTTGAATTTTTGGTGATATTTATTTCTTTATTTATTTAATACTTTATTATTATAATTACAATAAAATAAATAAGTAAATCCTTTGCAGCTATGGTCTATTGGCCTTTTTTGTAATATAATAAACACCTTTATTTTACTTATAATTATAGCCCACGTCACCGTAACAGCTTTTATTAAATAGCACATTATTACCACGTCAACATTACTCTGGCTGAAATGGAGGCAAATCCCAAGACGTAGTTGACTAAATATTAATAAATTTAATAAATCAGAAACACTTCTCTAATTATTTAGTCAGCCGTTTTATTTTATTTGGTGTTTTTGCAAAAAAATGTTTTTCATTCTGACTTGAGTTAATCTATTCTTCGCTTTGACTATCAGCAACTCCCCATTGCTACTGGAAATGCATTTTATCGCAGGATAATTTTTTTTTCATTTTTAAGGACTAGAAAATTTTTTATGGGCCAAATCTTGAATACAATATTAATCCGTAATTTTTTTCTTTATATCAATTTTTACAGCAACAGTTAAATATAAATATTTATATTTAAAATATTTAAAAGAAATAAAAATAAATCAAAAAGAAAATAAGTTTTTCTATCCTTTAAATAGGCATACACATTTTCATTACAGAACAATTTGTGAGCCACCTTAATGCTTATGTTAAGGAACAATAAGAAAAATTAGAGAAAAAATTTTGCCTGAAGGCATTAGAGAATTATTTCGTACTTGTCTTACTGCACCAACTCAACCAAACTTGTCATTTACAATAAGTATTTCTACACCACCCACCCAATTATTAAACAAATTTTCTACCACTTTATTTTCATTTTAGACAAGAAGTGCAAACATTGCGCAATGGCCAAATAACTGATGCTGCCAGCAACAAGGAACGTTTAACCATTGAATGGTTGCAACAATCCATTGGTGAATTACGTAAGCAACTTGTGGAATTACAACAAATTGCTAGTAATGCAATGCGAGATGTGACAACACGCACTCAAAGTTGGGAAGATTTAACAACAATACGTAGCGATTTTCAACAACTTAAGCTGGAATTAGCAGCACTCAAGGAACGTCAACAACAAACTGATGTCTATGTGCAAGAGTTGAGCGAGGAGACCGAACAGCAAGAGGAGGAATTTCAACATTTTATAGCACAAACTAAACAGATGAACGACAAACAAACAAATGCCAACCAGTTAATACAGAAAATACCACAACAAGATGACAAGAGTTTGGATGCGATTACAAGAAATTTAAATTCCAGCGAAAGTGTGGAGGAAAAGGATGATACAGATATAAAAGAGGTAAATATTGTTGTTGTTTATACTCACGTAAATATACTTAAATCCCTTCTATAGTAAATATTTAGCAGGATATTTTTTATGACGGTTATAGGTATTTTAAAAGGTTCAAACTTTAAATAAGATTTTCTTTCAAAAATATCAATTGGGTTGAAATACAGATGGTTAGTTATGTATTAGCTTTTTTTTAACAAGATTATAGTGATAAATAAGTGTTTAAATTAACTTTTAATTTACGCCCGGTTGTATATCCAGCTGACTGGCTTTAGTTTTAAGTTATTAAGAAATTAAAATGGCCCATGAAAGGGTTCCCAAAAATATTTATACACGTGACTATAGTGTTCATAATAATATCAATTTAAATCGCTAAAAATATGGTCTATGTCTTAAACTGTTTAAAGAAAGGAGGAACGAGCGGTCCCAAAGAGATGAAGGTGGTCGTACTTTAACTTTATATATTCCGTGTTTAAAATATCCTGTTTTCAATTCATATTTTGTCATTATTTTAAAACAGCGCCATCTGTCGCGCAACCGTGTTTTAAAATGCCTTAAAGTATGCAGTACCTTTACATTGGGAAAAAATCGGCGTACTTCCACTGCTTTTTCTCCACTTTCTCTTTGTAATACGATATTTTTGCTAAAATTCATGCAATAGTTTTTACGTGATGCGAACACAGACAGGAAGATACAAAGACTGGAAATAAGTTTTGTTATTGTTTTATTATATGTATAGATTTTTGTGGACGAATATTTGAAATGAAAAATTCGTCGCTTATTCGAATTAAGCTAATATTAAGCATAATGTTACTTTTGATTAGAATTATATATTACTAGCAGTGCCCGCCACGTCTTGGGCGTCCTGCCAATATTTTGCTCGATTTTGTTTTGAAAGTATTCCATACCAATTAAAAGACTCTTACTTTTATAGTGCTTCAGTTATGCTTTATGTATTTACTTTATATAAAGGTACCCATCCTGGGATAAAATTCTAAATTTTTAAATAATTCTAAAATTCAAAAAATTATTGTAAACCTCTGTAAGAGGTTTTTAAAATATTTCAATAACAACGTAATTCCACAAAATAAAAATACAAATTTATACAACTGGCGCCATCTGTTGAGCAGTAGTTTTTAAAATATACCACTTTCATAAATAAAAAGGTGAGTTGAAAAAATAACCGTGTTGAATATAAACAGGTTGACAATATCCCAGTTTTAAACCGAAAATTTCAGTACCTTTAAACCGGAAATTGCGTTTTAGCTGATTTTTCTCCACTTTTTGTTAGAAATAGATAAAAAATGTTTCTGTACTTGTATTTCGAGCGGTTAAATAATTCAAAGATTTATAAAAGTATTTGTTGTTACTGTTTAAAATAATTTTATTAATTATCAATGACTTTGCAGATAGTATAAATAAATATTCTCAACCTTTTATATGAATATAAGTCCTTAAAAAGGATATGTGGCTATAATATTGCCCAGCACTGTACATATACTTTTATGTAACCATTTTTGGTGCTGTTCTACAGCACCAATACAAATCTACATTATGACACGTTAACAATTGCAAAATATTAGCTTGTCATATTTATTATTACATATTTGCTAAGCTACATGTCATACACAAGCCTCCCCCTAACTACTAACTACAAATGACCCAGCAGTTTCTTGAGACGAAACGAACATCTTAGGCAATAGTGCTTTATATATTTTCTATTAATTTGGCTGCTTTAAATTTATTATTAGTTTTCGTTTCTTATGCAGCTGTATTCCATAATTTAATAAAAGAGTAAATTGGACAGCCCCTGCAAACTAATATTTTAATATCTTTGTTCTTAGAAATATGACTAAAATACCAATCGCTAGAACTGCAGGGTAAAAACTAAAACAAACTGACGGTATATGAATTGCTCATATGATTTTCTAATTTTGTATAAATTTATTTGTATGTGTGTTTATAGTTTTGACATTTTACGATATTGCAAAACTGGTAAAATCTAAAAGTTTCAATAAACTTGTTTTCTCATTGATTTTTTTCTCGATCTTTTCCTAAATTTGATTCGTTTTCACATTTTTACAATTGTGTTGCATACTTTTCGATTTATTAAGGAAATATTGGTACGAGTATTCTTTGAAAGATGCATATGTGCCTTTGTATGTTTGTGAAACACACACAAATAGCTTAATGAAAGAGATTTTTCTGTGAAAAAAAAAATTGTCATGAGCAAATAGAAATAAACAAATAATAAACTTTTTTGGGTTAATTTAACAGATTGTTGCATAAGACATGTTTCGTGTAATTTGCAAAAGTTAGAAAAAGCTTTCAAAAAAAGAAAAGTTTATTTATATTTTTTATTTTAAAATTTAGTTATGTTTTCGTTGTAAAACGTATGGTACAACTTTAACTAATGAGATTTATAAGTTTATATAGAATTCTCTCATTAATGAAAAAATTAACTTTTTTAAGTTAAAATTTTGTTTGAAAAAAATTTAAGTATTTTTTTGTTTCGTGTTTTCAGGCATTGCTTTAGTTGTAATTTATTGCATACTTTAAGTGATAAAAACTAATAACCGGTCGAACAGAATATAGTAGAAGGTCCTAAGTACCTTTAAATTAAGTGAATGCTTACAAAAATAAATGTACTTTCTAAGCGCTTGAACTTTTAAAAGTGCAAGAAATATTTATTTGCACAAGAAATATTTATTTAATTAATTAAATTAATGCTTGCTTGCATTCTGTTTTTCTAAGAACAAATTATTTAAAAAAATTTTATATAAATTAACGTGTCAAAAGAACAAAACAATTACTCCAGGTGTATTTAGATAAATACCTAGAAAAATTTTATATTATTTGCCAGCTCCTCTGCGTGTGCTTTGTTACCCCAATCGCAAAAATGAAAGAAAGATAAGTATTTGTAAGTCAAAGTATGAGGAGCACCCTTCTGGACCTACATATATCAAATTTAGAATGTTTCACTACAAATATATCTATCACTACAAATATATCTATATCTATTATGTATATCTATATATACATAAATAATTCTTGCAAAAAAACCGACTTCAAAACAGACAAACTTAAAATCATGTTTCTTTAAGACGGTAACTATTGCGACACCCTGTAATTTTCGAATTCAAATTTTATACTAGTTATAGCGGTCGTAGCAATACAGGTTCATTGTAAATTTCAATCGTCTGTCTGTAACGGTTTAAAAGTTTGGTCATATACATCAAATTACATAAACTATGGCGACACCCTGTAACTTACAATTTTAAATATTTATACTTATTATAACAGATATAATAATGGACATTCTGTCTAATTGTTAAGTGTTTATCAATAACTGTTTAAAAGATAGGGTCATATATATCAAATGACGTCACCTATTGGGACACCCTTTAAATTCAAATTTTAATATAAATACTTTTTAAAGAGGACTTTGTCATACAGATTATTTTTAAATTTTATCTTTTTCTCCATATACATCAAATTACATCAACTATTGGGACACCCTTTAATTTTCAATTTTAAATATTTATACTTGTTGTTATATACCAGACATAGTAGTGAACATTCTGTGTATTTTTCAAGTGTTTGTCTATAACGGTTCCAAAGATGAGGGCATAAGGGTCAAATTACATCAATAATGGGGACAACCTTTAATTTATAGATCCAAATTTTATACTTGTTGTAATAGCGGAGTAAGCAATATAGGTTCTTTGTAAATTTCAACTGTCTATCTATAACAGTTGAAAAGTTTGGCCATATGTATTACTTTTACATTAACTATTGGGACACCCTTTAATTTCCAAATTCATATTTTACACTTGTTATTTTAGCGGCCTTAGCAATACAAGTTCTTTGTAAGTTCCAACTGCCTGTCTATAACGGTTCAAAAGTTTGGCCATATATATATCAAAATAAACCAACTAATGGGACACCCTTTAATTTCTAATTTTAAATATTTATACTTATTATAACAGACATAGTAACAAACATTCTGTGCAACTTTCAAGTGTTTGTCTATAACGGTTCAAAAGATAGGAGAATAAAGGTAAAATTACGTCACCTATGGGGTCACCCTTTAATTTTTAATTTTATTTTTTAATTACTTTTTGTTATTCGGAGCTATAGCGATAAGCACTTTTTTAATTTTAAATTGGTGACCTATAAAGTTCTTAATACACGTAAAAAACATGTATGTTGTATGGGGACACCCTTTAATTTTTAAAATTTTGAAATTCTTTTAAAATGGGACCAATCTGTAGCCATAAGCTATCTAATAGCGCAAAAATTTTTAAAATCGGTTGAGAAATGACCGAGTTCTGAAGGCACAAACATACAAAAAAAAAAAGCAACACACAGACGAATTGATAACCTCCTTCTTTTTTTGAAGTCGGTTAAAAAGTAACTCATTTCCAGTAAAAACTATTGGATGAATTTTAACAAAACTTTGTGAGGGAGTAGATACCATAGTATCCCGATTCAAACATATCTTATTTCCAAGATATATTTTAAATTAAGCTGCGCAATAGATGAAGCTGTTTTGAAATATGACAGAATATGAATTGAAAGCGTGATATTTTAAACACGGTTGTGAAACAGATGGCGTTGTTTTAAAATAATGACAAAATGTGAATTACTTACTGCCAAATAGACAATTGAATAAAACTTGTATTTGATTTGTATTTTTACATAGTTATTAAAATATTTTAAACACCTTTTACAGAGTCTTACAAAAATGTTTAGAATTTTATATAAATTGTTTGAATTGTATCTTTATATAGTATCTATATAAAGTAAATACGTATACGTGAAGCACTATAAAAGTAAGTCTTAAAAATTGGTGGTTACCATCAAAGGAAAATCGAACAAAATTTTTTTCAGGACACAAACATTACGCGTGGCACAGCTAGTAATATAATATAAATACTAAAACATATAGAATGGGGAGTGCCTGTCTCCTCTGTTTAATACCGTTAAGCAGTTACTGAAAAACTTACGTTGTACGCTGTTGTCAGGTACTCTATATCCAGGTTCAAGTGTAATTATTGGGAGTATCAATTTCCCTGTCGTAAATTACTAAAATTTTAATTACATCCCAAGTTAGTCTTAAAGAAGTCTAGTCAAATTTAAGAAATTATACTGTTTAAGTTCGCGTGATATAAGATGGTTAATAATTTCTCTTGGGAATACCCATCTCCAAATCGTTACTGCCAAGCTTTTACACAGGACAACGTAGGTTGTTCTCATAGTATCCCCTGTCCATTATCGGCATGCCTTTACTCGAAAATAGTTACATAACCTTCTCCTAATATAGAGATTGTTATTAGATATTATAGTTCTCGTGGAAGAAAATAACAATTAACTACTCTCATTGGGGAGTACCCAGCCCCAAAAGCTTTTAGTCGAATATGCACGGTTTTATAGTTGCTATTGTAATTTTAGGGGATGTACATTTTTTTAAACAACTGACAGCTATATTTACTTTTTACAACAATGTTTTTATTGCGAGATAAACGGACAATTATATTGATGTGAACAATATGCAATCATGTCTTTTTTCATGGAAGTTTTACAATACCATTTTCATTTTGTTGAATTCTTTTATATTTTTTTTGTATATGTATCTGCTTAATACGAATATAATAAATATTTTACTGTTAACCTCATACTTTTTTTTTAATAAAATTTCATCTATCACAGGCATGTTGTTCAGTTGTCATTTCGAACTTTACACTGAATGTTAAACCAATTATTTATTTGATAGTGTGCCTTTTTGATTCTAAAATAAAAGAAACAAAAAAAAAAAACGCAAATTTTTGGTTTTTAAATAGCAGTTGTAGAAATTTACCACAATCAACCAACTTTTCATAAACATGTCATTTTTCAAAACAAGTTTGAAATTATATCCCACATTTTTTATATTTGATGGTTTGTACAGCAAACAATTTATTGTTTGAACTGGATTAAAAAAGGATATTTTTATTTTGATGGTGTAAAGAATTCCAGCATGTTGAATTCCAAATTGAAGTCTTTTTCAAGAAAATTTCACTTTAATTAATTAATACTAGTCGAATGAGTTTAGTTTGCAAATACTTTAAAGTATAACTGAAAATTACTGTTGGGTTATGCTTAACGTGACCAACGTGACCAAAACGGGCATTAAACGAAGAACATAAGGGATTGTGTGTAAAATCTATATATAAATAGGCAAGTGAAAAATGTTAAGAACCATTTTAACTGACTTAAACTCAATGTATTCGCTTGATTTTTTGTTTGTTTGATAGATTGTCAATAGGAGCAGTGCAGAATGTATTTTGTCTACTACATTTTTGAGTCTAAGATAGTTAAAAATAGTCAAGAATATTAGCCAATCATAAAGCCATGATCTCTCTTTCTGTGCATTTATGTAAAATATATACCTATATTTATAAATATAAATTTGGTCGAATTTCGACCACAGGGCTAACTCTAGTATTATTAAAAAATTAAATTTTAAATATATAAATATATATATAATAATTGTTCACAGATTTTTGTATTTTTTTTTCCTGCTGATGCCATACTATTAGTTTTATATATTTAGTTTAAGATTTCATATATTAAATTGAAAACATAAAAAAGAAAAAAATTGTTAAATTATGTATTAAGATACCAAAAACATTTTTTAAAAACAAATATGAGATTTCGCAAATTTCACAGGAGTACCATTTAAACTTACCTTTATTCAATAATTCTTAAAGATGTAAATGTTGTTAACATAACATAACTCAACTTCAACTCTGAAAAACTATATTTTCAACCTAATAAACACTTCGAGGGGTCAGGGAAAATTTTCATTCGATTTCTCACTAAATTTTTAAAAAATGTTATAATTTTTTTCCAACATTCGAAACAGAAAAATTATGATTGCTTACAATTCTACAATACAAAATAAACATACAAATTGACATACTGCAGATTCGAATAGAATAGCTATACTGGAGATTCGAATAGAATAGCTATTCGCATCTCCAGTAAATTTTTTCCCTCATTAAAAAAAATCGGTCAATCTACCCTTAGGTCCCTGTGTGCGGTCACATATTGTTAAGGCATTTTTATTTATTTATTTATTTAATGTCAATGAATATAAATCCTATCAGACCGATAAAGAAAATAATAAAAAAGAGAAGTACATCTATAATTGTGTTAATGGGCTCTTTTATTCATCTCTTAATAAATAAAAGCCTTGTTTTTAATCACACATGTTTCTTGAAATCCAACTTATGATCGAAAAGGATACCATGATCTAATAACTCAGTTAGTGATTTAGGTAATACTGTTGCGTTGAAGTTGAATTACGAGAGAAACGAATATGTTTACACTTCTTTAAGTTTAAATCCATTAAATTAATTATGCGTCAACTCTAGAACCCATTCAAATCCTGTTGCCAGTAGATACCATCTGCTATAAAAAATTTTAGATTAGAAAAATTGTTCATATTTGTAGCGTATATCAACACATTACACAACTTAATAATACGCGATAAACAAATCGTATGTTTAAAAGGAAAATAATATCTGTTTAAGGTGACCTTATTAATAAAAATATTTTTGTTTTATTCAACAGATTTTGGTAGAAAATTGTTCAATTAAGAATCTCCTTTTTATGGCTGAATGTTGGAATCGAGCCCACAATTACCAACCGAATATACTAGCATACTTCCTAATAAGTCTTTCGGAGCACTCACATAATTAGGTTTTTTAATAATAAATAAATGAGTAGTTTAAAAGCACTATACTAATGAAACCTTGCAGACAGCGTCATTAACAAATACCGGCAGATTTCTATTATTTATTTAAACAAAAAAGTCCCAGGTATAGTCTTGCTAAAATTTTTTAAAACATATGAAATGAAGTCGAATATTTATAATAAAATTTTCCAATAATACATTGGTGGAGCACCATACAAAACTCAAAGTTTTACAAAAGGGGCTTCATGAAAATCCAGTTTTCATAGGAGAAGTATCATTAAACTCAATTTATTTTTACAACGCTGAATTTGGGAATCCTCACTTCCTATAGGAAGGTATCTGTCGCGTTGCTAGGGTATCGTAAGACACCCTGGCACGCTTCTTTTCGCGTTCCTCTGCTACTTAGTAGTTTTAAGAGTAAAACAAGCCCATATTTCAATACAAACTGCAGCCAATGAACGTAAGCTTTTTTAAAAATAAATATTTTTGATCAAAATAAACTTAGTACCGCATTATATTATGCAACTTTTATCGCTGAAATTCTTCATTAGAAGGCGCGAGGAATTAAAAAGGGTAGACATATACATGTACTCTTGAAATTAGTTTTGTCCTCTCGTGCGTAGTTTTAATTTTGAAGTTTAAAATGTAAACAAATGCATTCAACCATACAGATTGCTGCAATAAAAATGGCACGATATAAACACAAAAGCAATGTTAAAGAAGAAACTAGAAAGATTGCAGTGACAAAAGTTGCATAATGTGATCCGAGACTTAATCAAACAAATTTTCATACAAATCTTGTTTTACAGATCTTTTAATAATTTTTATATTTTATACAAATTAGGCCTTTAACCTATAAAAAATATATAAAAAAATGTTTGAAATTTCAAAGTTCATAAAAGCGGGACATACGTTTAAAATGGATAATCCCGGCAAAAACTATATGTCCGGTCACGTTAGTCAAGCAAAATATAATTTGTAGAAAGTCGTGAACTACTTTTTTTCATCAAGTACTTGTTTTAAACAAATTTCAGTTTTTAATAAAAAATAGCCACTAATGAGAACAGAAACCAGAAACAGATGTTTAATAAACTGCATGAACAAAAACTAAATAAACAAAAATTTGGTAACACAAACCATATAAAAAAATGTATGTTAATAAATTATGGGCAACAACAAAGAAGTATGGGCAACTAAAACTTGCAAAGAAAAAAACAACAAGTTAAACCAAAAAAGTAGGGGGTCATCTGTTTCAAATTTGTGGATTTTATATTCTCACGTTCTGTTTAAGCTTAAAAATTAAAATAAACACACAGACACACACACACGCTTAAACAAAATGTAATAAATATTTCTTTAGGGAAAAAATAACAATAATGTATATTAAAGCTGGTAACAGGATTTATATCAATACTAATACACTTTTGTATTTAAACAACTGTGAAGGACATACAGCCAATATTGTGTTCTAGTGCGATTATTTAAGTAATTTTGCTATAAATACTTATTATCAATGGTAATTGCTGTACAAAAATGTTTATATTTATAGTATATTAGCATTTAAACATGATAATTCTTGTACATGAGACCATTAGTATGAATTATTGTAAATTTTATTTGAATCCCATTTAATATAAAATGGAAATGGCTATATTTATTATTACTAAGTAATAAATAAATTATATGTGCAATCTACAGGATCGTCTGGTATTGTGAATCGTTTAATGAAATTCACTTTGTGAAAAGTCGTTAAGTGCATTTGATAGTTCTGGTATTGAAAAGTTTTAATATTTACATGAGAACTTTGTCACAATAAAAAAATTATTGTAAATAAAAGCGCACGAAATACTAAACTATATTTGATATAAGATCTGGGATATTTATCTCCAAAAAAGTCAAATTCAATCAAGAAATAATTTTATTATATGTAAACTTCAAATGACTATGCAGTTTCATGAAATTTATGAGATGAGCTGTCAAATAAGCGGACACATCATTTTTTTTTTATTACATTAAACATGACTACTAAGCTCAAGTCCGCATGGTTACTAGCGCCAGCATACTTTAAATGCATTAATCGGTACATATTTTCTATACCATTTTTATTAGTACTTTTATTTAAATTATAAATTTAATAAAATTATTTATATTATTTATAGTTAATGCCAGTATTGCTATGAGAACTCAAGCAGCCGCTGGCATACATTAATAAAAAAGGACATGTATACTTGCCGTTTATTAGCGGCTAAATGCTTAAGGCGGAATGCTGAACAATACACAATATAACTCTTGTGTCCTAAATACATAAGTACATATATACTAATTACATTAATTATTCTCCATTAAAGAGTTGGATAATATTTTCTATCTATGTACATAATTCATTGCATATAAAAAAATGTTTAAGAAGCGTCCAATAAAAATTGAACATCTTTAGAGGAGATATAGTTTTTGCGTTAGTTAAATTAAAGTCAATTTTACAATTAATTGTAATTAAATAAGAATATGCTAATACTTTGACCACTTAATTTTCAATTTTTTTTTAGTGTAACGTACATTACTCTTCTCAGTGAGCCACAAACTTATAACACTTTCATTTTGAAATTTATACTTAAATTAAATAAACATTAAAGTATAAAGAAAACAGAACTTATACATTTTTAACATATTTCTGCCACATTATGTTTTTCCCATTTTATGGCAAACACTATATAGAGAAACTAATTATTTGAATTCTATTTTTTAATAAAAATGTTTTTTTAATTTTTATTCTCAATATTTCGCTACACCATTGGGTAGCATCTTCAGGAAATCAAAATAATAATTATTCTAATAATTATTTTAATAATTATTATTTTGATTTCCTGAATAAATATTATAATAATTATTATAATAATTATTATTTTGATTTCCTGAATCAATTATAATAATTATTATAATAAAATTTAATAATAATACAATTATAATAATTATTATATATAATAATTATTATTATAATAATAATTATTATTATAATTGTATTATTATTAAATTGTATTGTAATAATTATTATAATTGATTCAGGAAATCAAAATAATAATTATTAAAATAATTATTATAATAATTTTTATAATAATTATTATAATAATTTAATAATAATTATTAAAATAATTATTATAATAATTTTTATAATAATTATTATTTTGATTTCCTGAAGATGCTACCCAATGGTGTAGCGAAATATTGAGAATAAAAATTAAAAATACATTTTTATAAAAAAGACCTTGTGCTTATTAAAAAATAGAATTCAAATATAATAAAAAAGGTCAAGAACTACAATAATTATTTGAAACTAATTATTGTTCAAATGTATGAGACAAAAAGTGTTCATAATTTCTATACACAGTTTTGCCACAAAATGCTGAGCTTTTTTTTAATAGCGAATACATTAAAGAAAAAATAATATAT
>OX451219.1:86415515-86597461 GCA_949628195.1 Phasia obesa | reverse complement strand
TTCCTATTTTTTACCTATTCCCAAGAATCGTAAAAAACATTAAGGAATGCTATGCAAAAAATCAATCTTTACAGGTAGCCAGCGGAAAAACCCAATTCGGCGTGCACGCAAATTTATGAACGTTTATTACTTTGCCGCCGCAATTGTCAAAATGAAGCAAGGGCGACAGGTAGCCAACAGAAAAGGAGCATTTCATCGTTTATCAGATTTCTACTGAAATCGTAAAATTAAAAAACTTTTCCTTTATTGCTTACTTTTTTTAATTCTGAAAATCATAAAAATGCCATAAAGATCTGTTCCAAACAATTTTCTACATTCAATACTGTATTTCCACAGTAACACGTGTCCCACAGAAATACGTGTTTTGCCCAAAACAGTATTTCGCGTACTTGTTTTGCCATACATTTCTCATTCATCCAAAACACTTTGGCAGTACCTGGATATTGTATAGTGGTTTCAAAAGCATCTAATTTTTTTATTTTGTTGCGTTGTGTAATAGGAAGATATCAGTCAATTTTAGCGAAATTTTATATTTTATTGTTAAAAAAGAAAAAATAAAAAATTTTAAAAGTAAAATGTTTTTGTAAATTGTCTTCGGCAAGTTCTCAAGGACATATAATGGCCAGTGAAAATTGTAATAACTCGAAAACTTAAAGACATGTAGCTTATTGTAAATCTCATTGTGTTTGCCCTAAGGACCAGGATCCACTTTTTTGCAAAAGGGGAAATAAATAGCGTTAATTTTGCAAAAACTGAAAATTTGTCAATTATTTTCGATTTAAACGCTTTTTTTCAGATTTGGGGCCTATGCGCTACGTGTTCGAATTCGACTAAAATTTTGTGGGTGGAAGTTTCTCATCAAATCTAACAATAATCCGACATGCACCCCTTGAAATTGGAAAATTTATGTTTTTCACACATTTGAAAACCCGCTATAATGCGTATATCAAGCAAAAAACTAAAATTTTGTGAAAATGAACGAATTCACTAAATTGTGAGTAAATTCGAAAAAAATCAATCGATTTTTATGGTCGATATCTCATTTTGTTGCTATTATATGTCGCTATGTGATAAAAAAATGAATCTGGAAGTTTTTTGCCGTTTTCGATTTTTTATGATTTTTTTAAAACGAAAATTTTTGCCATTTTTACGTAAAAAATATATTTTTTTCTTAAGTTTTTTATTATAACTCCGATACTATTGATCCGATTGAAACGCGATATATAGACGAATTAAAGGCTATGCAAATCTTAATTTTTCTGAATTTATTTTAATAATATCGGACTAGTAGTTTTTGAGTTATCATTAATTATTTGAAGAAACGTCTCAAAAAAATTGCAATTTTAAAAAAAAATTTAAAAAAAAAAAATCTATCCATAGAATTTAAAAATTTTACCATTTTTGTACAAAGGTAGTCATGATACATCAAAATTATATAGTGGTTTTAAGAGCACATGAAATTTTTTTTATTTTGTTGTGCTGTGTAATATATAAGCCTTATAAAAACAGCACCCTTTTTCAACAAAAGGGTGTTGCTACAACCTTTATTTTTAGCCCAAATATTGCTTGTTAAGCATATTTTAAAGAGCACTCAATAGCGTTAATATGAAGTAAATATTTTAGTTAATGGTTTGTAATATAAAAGAGTTTTTACACACAATACATTTTTTTGCAAAGCCATTTTTTTTTAAATAATAGAAAATTAATTTTGAGCCAAAAATGTTTTTAAAATACCTTTTTTGTGTAATAACTGTTCTGAGTTGTAACTGTTCATGATATTGTATGCGATATGTTTATGTAATGCATTGTAATTATATTAAATTTATTGTGTCTTTAGTGACTACTAAATAAAAACACTTAACACCTGTTTTAGTTTTCTCATAAATGTTTCAAAATATTTTACGTTCATTTCCTTACGGGTTCATTTAAAAATCTTTATGAACATTACTTTCCCACTGATACAAATTTATAATAAAATAATAAAGATACACAAATTTATTGCATGATGTGTGTTGTTTTACGATATAATAAATTTGTTGTACTATAGCACCTTTTGCATTAGTTCATTTTCGTTTTCCAGCCTTTATTTTATTTTATTTTTTAATGGAATTTGGTTGCCTATTTTAGGGCCTTTGTTGTAATTCAAGGTTATATGGAAATTTTTTCTATCAACTTAGTTGGTCGTAGATTTTGTAACAATAGTTTTGGTATACTTATTCTAGTTCTTTGTGAATTTTCAAAATCATGTTCTTATAACAAGGTATTTTTGCTTACAAAGTTTTGTAAAAAAATTTCCTTTCCAGCAGAGATTTTGTGTTTCACTACAATGACTGAAGGTCTTCGTTACTATGCTCGACAAAATTAAATTAGATTTATTATCTATTTGTATTTGTATCTTTGCTGTAACAATAAATAATAAAAAAGAAAATTCTCTGCAAAAATAGTTTTCTGCAGGTGATGATTTGAATTTAAGATGATGATTTTGTATTTCTCAAAATCATTTGCCCCATTTCAAATATTATTTTAGATTCGGCAAGGCGGAATATAACATTGTTGTTTTTTTCGTCCTTATTTTCTCTTCACAAATACTGAATACAATTTACACATATTAAAGCATTGTGAGGAAGCGTTACATTATGGCACTTAAGAAAAGTAATAATCATAATAATAAAAGAATTATTTATACATTTATGCACACCCCCCCCCCCCACTCACATAAACCTACACATATCAGAAAATACAATGATATTAATATGTGCATTTATGTGCTGTGTAATAGGCATTGTACATTTCCGCATCCCATTATTTTAAATTCTTTAAGGCTTTGTTGAACTTATTTGTTGCAAAACGCAAAAGTTATATTTTAATTTTAAGAAAAAAAAAAAAAAAAGAGAAAAGAAAAGAAACTGGATTTTTTATACTATTGTTTTTTAAGTAGCATGTGGCTGTTTAACGCTTTTGTCATGTGGAGCAGCAAAATAAAATAAAACAAGTGAACTGTTTATGTATAATTAGTCTCTTCCTCCTTAATCTTCCAAGAGTATTGTAAAAAAATATATATAAAATAGGAAAGAAATTATCTAATTCTTTCCTGTTTTGGCATACCTCTTGAAAGGTTAAGGAGGAAGGAAAGACCTATTGAATATTTTTGCAAAGGCCATACAAAATAAAACAATAAGAAAAACAAACTTGCAATATTATAAACAACAGCCTGTGATATTAATTTTTAAGTTTGTGTGTGGGAAAAAATTCATGTTTATTTGTTTATTATTGTTATTTGTAAAAGTATTGTTATTAATACTAATGTAATCCTAGTTCATATTACGACCCCTTGAGAAAGTGAACATAAAATTCACGAAACGTTGGGGAAATATGTAATAAAACTCGTTTTTTATTTACATAAAACACTTTAGGCCTTATTAGCTTGAAAATTATATACTCCTATAGGAAAATTATACATGGCCAAAGATAAATAAACACCTATCATAGCAATAACATTTAAAAATTTTTCATTTTTTGTAGCTCAGTAAAAATTTTACAACACGTAGAACAGTTTAAGAACGAAAACGCTTAACGCTACCGCCATCTTCTATGCCCTATGATAGCACAAATTGTGTATATTAAAATGTAATGCTTCTACGTGCGAAATCAATTTATAAATATAATGCCTCTTAAAACCGGGAGCTGTGCCTCCTTAATATATAAGCTTTCCTAAGATCCTCTTGAAGTATATTTCAAAATAATATAATAATTAAATAAACGTGAAATATAAAACAAAATGATAAATTTATAACTTTATTATAAAATATTATAACTAAATAAATTGTCAGTTATAGCGGTTTCAAAATAACATGTTTTTTAATTGCTGAAACTTTATAAAAAATAAATTAAAAATCTGGAGTGGCCTACACTTAACCATGCTTAATGGAAACTGATTATGCCCAAAAACTATATAGCTCTTCATCTCCATATACCAAAGGCACATACTTAATTTCATTTGGATATATGGAACAGTATGACCTGCACAAACTCAACAAAAGTAGTGGCAGACAAATCCACCCAGCCACCCACATACATCATCGCGAAAATAGCCAAAATGGATTCAGGAGGCCTAAAAACGTATAAATCCGTCAAAATCCCGACCTCGGTTTTTATCATGATTACTATACTTTACATTATACTTCGTATGGTGAAGTAAAAACGAATGTAAACCTTTCAGTATTCCCTCTGCAATAGACTTGGGTATAATAAAACAAAAAAATTACTGCCTAATGTTAAACAAACTTAAAATTGAAATAATTGAAATGCAATTATTTCAACTGTGCTTGATTTTTTATAAACAAAAAATACCACAAATTCGATTTAAAATAAAATTAGTTTTATTCATGTTATGTATTTTTTCCATTATAAAGTACGCTTAAATACCACCAAATAAACACTTGAAAAAAATTTGCAAAATATTTTATATAAACAACTAGTACACCCAATTCTGTTTTTACACGGTCTTTTTTTACACAGTTTGAAAATAAAAAAAATATTTTTTTTACACGATTTTATTCTATGTAGCACGATTCAAAATCATTTGCGATTAGATTTTATTTGTAAAATTTAAGTTTTGCGAAATATTTGTGTATCAAAAATTTAGAGGAATTCCCTTTTTGTGTATACAGGCATTTTTACTTGTTAGAGCAATTCCCCCAACAAATAAATTTCATTTTTATTATAAAACGTTATGGGTAATTAGCATAATATGAAATAATTAATATTTAAATTTCCCAAAAATTTTGTTAATAAATGTGTTAATATTTTTCGAAATATCAATGCATCTCTACAAAAAGACGACGAAAACTACAACGTAAAGCCATTTGTTTATGAAACAAAATTGAAATTTTAGATCGCCTTCGAAATGGAGAAGTCTCAACATTTCTTGGCAAAATGTTCGGTTTAAACGAAGCTACAGTGAGAACTATAAAAAAATTAAAATTCAATTAGGCAATCGTGCATTTCTGGAACGAAACTATCTGTTAAGTCTACATCATACACTAAATGTGCAAATAAACGGTGCAAATAGACATTACCTATATGATTTAGTAAAATAAACATGATTTCTTGTTCTTAAAATAATTCTCTTTTTTCACTAATGTTAATAGGTTTTAGAGATAAGGAACCAATCACATATTTTTGTATATGATCAATGTCTTTTTTTACACGGTCTTTTTACACGGATTTTTCTGGAACCAATCTACCGTGTAAAAACAGAATTAGGTGTATATAATTTTATTTATAATTGTCATAAAAGACTCAATTTATTGCGTATTAAAACAAAAAAAGAAAACAACACAACACAAACAATAAATAAATATAATGGCGATTTATTTCAACTGATAAAATAAAAATCAAAATACAATATAGCAGCAAAAAAGAAATACGCGACAGCATGAATAAATAAATACTCCACCAAATAAAAATATTTTATTGAATACTCGCATATAAGGCATATATGATAAAAAAAAATAATTTAAATACAATCAGAAACAGTGAAAAACGCTAACAACAATATAAATGATCTGAATATGTCAACAAATGACAATGCGATAGGAAGACATTAATTTGAAAAAAAGACCAGCGAAAAAATTACACACTCGTAACAATACAATAAACAAAAAAAAAAAAAAAAATCCACAAAAAAATCCATTTAAATAAAATTTAAAGAGTCTACCATACCGAATGTGTGTCTTTTTTAGCCACTACAAGCACAATTGTGTGGTATTTTAGTACTTGGCAGTTGCAATTTGCATCAATATACTAACAATTACAAAATAATAAAGTTTTTATTAGTACCCGGCAGTTCTGATGGTGGCAATGTTAATCCTTTTCGAGAGTTATAGAAGGTCCATACGCTAGTAATTTTAAGTTTATTTTATTTATTTGGATCGCGTAGCCATTGATAATAGATGATTGTTAGTTAATCCAGTGTTTATCGAACTGCAGGGTACAAATAACAAGCAAATCGAGAATAATATTATTACCACCCTACAGCGTTGAATCTAATATAAAATCTTGCTGTTAAAATATGTGTTGAAACGTTATAAAATTAGCGATCTTTATCAAAGTTAAATTTTTGTGTCGTGAATTGTTATATTAGTAAAAATCAAAACAAAACTACAGAAACATCACAAAAAAAAAAACAAGAATTATTGGCGATAAAGAAAAACAAGTGAGAGTGCTATATTCGGCATTATTCATGATTTAAAGAAATAGAAGATAGCGGCTACGTAGCTAAATGAAAACAAATTCCGTTGGCTACAATTGCCGCGCTGTAGTCAACTACTTAATGATATTGAATACGACAGCTACATCGTAAGCTCTGACATTGTTGTAGAAATATGTAAATATAATCCTATAAACGTGTGTTTGTATTTTTGACAGTTTGCAGTCGGTATCCTGATGTTGTCTATTTGTTTAATGCATCTATGTTTTAAAGCAGAGATCTCATCTATTTCAGAATCAAACCTATTTATAAAAACATGTTACTCTATATAAACTCTAAATATGTTAACTCATGATTTTAATTTTCATAGAAATATAGAATTTTTTAAATATTTCGAAAATTGTATGTAAAAATATTTTTTTTTAAATTTTTTGTTAAATTTTTTTCAAATGTTTTTTCGAAATTTTTCTTGTTCAAATATTTTTTTGATCATGTTTTTTAAATTTTTAAAAAATTTCTTTTAATATTTTTTAATTTTTTTTTAATATAGCACCTTCCTGCAATCTATATTGAGTTGGAATGGTAAGACTAAAGCAAAAGAAAAAAAATCCTTAAAAAAATTCCTCATATTGACCCCCATTTGTCTTTTCACTGATCCTGCTTACCAATGGGCACCCTTTTGGTCCAGTAGGTACCTCTATGTGTATTGCTCTCTATAAAAGCCTTTAATACACATCAAAGCAGAAAAACCTACCAACCTAAAACAGAAAAATCGCCCTTCGCAGGGCGGTTATTGATACCGCGAGATCTGTATGCACTCCATGTCATCTAGTGGTCGAATTCTAATAATTCAACAGGCAAAAGAGAATCATTACAACCGAAAAAAAATAAAAACAACCTAAAAAATGCTAAAAAAAATATAGGTAGGCGTGGTTTTTTTCCTGCTGCCTCGAATTAAGTGGTCTGATGTTGCTGAATTTCATTAGTGAATTTTGGAAACTATGCAGATTGGTGTGCTTAAATTTTCTGTATCTCTTCGGGTGCCTTAGCAAAGTTGATTTCAACCCGAACACAGATGGATCTCGCTTAATCAAATTTTCTATGTGTAAGGATTCAGAATATATATACTTTATGGGGTCGGAAATTAATATTGTAGACATTACACACGGAATGATAATCTTATATATAGCCTTTCTACCTGCGGTGAAGGGTATAATAAAATTAACACCTAAATTTTAGATAATGCGTTAGAAAATCATCATTAAAAAGACACACATTTTTTCGAATTTGTATTCTAAACAATTAAACAATGAAGAAAATGAACAATGAATACTTTTAGGTTGAATTTAAATAAGTTTATTTTCAAAAAATAGATAAAAGAATTTAAAATAGCTTTATTTTTTATAATCTATTATGTGTATTATGTGTAAATAGAAATATAATTTTGTTTTAGTTCATTCTTAATAAGGTTGGCATAAAAGGAATTTTAGACATACATACACCTTGAAGTATGCTTTAAAATATATTATTTAAAGAATATTTTTCAACTTAATATTCTTATATAATTGGTTTAATTTAATTTAACCTAGTTTCGAATGTTAAATATAATTAGAAACGAAGCATATTTTTACGAAACAATTTTTCAAAGTCTAAAAAAAAAACTTGCATACATATACATACATATAACTTATTCAATTTCCGTTTTTATTTTATTTGCAGACAGCTGTGCTTACTCAACTGGCTGACCACAAAAGACGCCACTGCCGTTTCCAACGTCAACAACTCCACGAACTGCAATTATCACAGCGTCAACTGAAACGTCAGTTTAATGAATTAAAATATCATCGAATCGCTGAGCGTGTACGCAGCATTGAAATTGAACAACATCGCATCGCAGACGCCAATTTCAATTTGTCACGTCAAATAGCCTCACTCGATAAGCTACACTCATCTATGCTCGAGTTGCTCGAAGATGTTGAGAACGTGCAAACAAAAGTTGATAAAAATCTACCCGAAATACGTCACGAAATTTCTAAATTGGAATTTTCCAACGCCCAGCTTATGTCCGAACAGAATTTGGTGCGTGAAGAGGGTAAAAATGTGGCACGTTCGCTGCAAGCAATGGCTGTGAGTGTTAGTACGTTGCAAGATGAACGTGATGGCATACGACGTATGCAATCAGGCGTTGTTGAAATGCGTACAAAATTGGATCGTTTGCAAACAATGGTTGATGATGTACAAAGAGCTTTGCAACATCGTCAGCATCGTGGTTATGGCAACAAGGACAATAAGGTATGTATGTTTGGGTGTGTATGTATGAAGTTAGCATGAAATAACAAGGAAATTGTAAATACAAATAGCAAAGAATACAACATAAGGGCATAGAAGAAATTATAAGTAAATCGTAAATATAGAAAAATAGAAAGGAGGACATCATAAGAGCAGTGTCAATTTTTTTTTTCAACTTTGAATAGGGAAACTAAAAAACAAGAATACAAAAGAACTGTTTGCAATAACTGCAATACAGTGATTGATGTTTTTTTTTCATTTGTCAAGCAAATTCTATTATATTTTACTTTATACTCGTACACACGTGCCCTTATGTATACATATATTTTCTATTTTAATAAATTTCAAATTGAAGTTTTTCCTTTAGGTGCATGTGTTTGCAATGTTATCAGCTTTTTGTTTGTCAAAACCTGTCACGTTTATCAGCATTTCAATGCACATGATTTGTTTGTTAAAATATAACATGCCATTATTTTGCATTTTTCTACTTCAATATTTGCCATGACAACTGAAAATAATTATTGCCAAAATGATGAGAAATAAAAAACCCCTAAAAGTATTTTAAAGTTTGCAAATTTGTTGAACTCTCTGAAACTATGCAATTTTTGTTGTATAATATTAATTTAATCTATACAAAAGCAACAAATATAATACTCAATCAGATTAAAATATATTTTTTTTATTAAATTTAAATGCTTTTCCAGTAAATTTTGGTTTCCATTCGTACAAGTTTTTGTCATATTTTAATCCTTTAGATTATCTTTTTTTTTAATTTTGTGTATACAAGTCAATACATAATTTTCAAAGTATTATATGTCAAAGTTGTTTGAAATTTTTAGAAATTTATAGATGATTATTTTAAGTCGCATATAAAATCTTTTAAGACATTTCTTAAATTTTATTTATTTTATATCTTTGCCTTAAAACTAAAGCATATTTTAAAAAAATAGTCAGAAGTTTGATAGATAATCTAATTTTAGTATTATATTTTTTTAGTTAAGATAAGACTACAATGTTATACGAAGGTAAATCAATATGTCCTTAAGAAATATTGTAAAGAACAATACAAAAAAATGTCATTTATTACGATAACCAGTCATTGAGTATTTGTACTTTACCATACGTAGTATAAGGTAAAGTATAGTAATCATGAAAAAAATCGACGTCGGCATTTCGACGGATTTATAAGTTTTGAGGAATCCATTTTGGCTATTTTCGTGATGATGTCTATGGGTGGGTGGGTGTGTATGCCATTATTTTTGTGGAGTTTGTGCAGGTCATACTGTTTGACATATCACAATGAAATTTAGTATGTGCCTTTGGTATATGGAGATGAAGAGCTTTATAGGTTTTGGGCACAATAGGGAGGAGCAAGAGGTAGTTTCCTTACGCCCAAATTTTGTGAACGCTGTACAGGTCATATTAAAACAAAATTTATTGGGTGCCTTTGGTATATGACGTGATAAGTAATCGGAAAGGGGCAAGGGGTAGTTTACTTACTTATTTTGTAAACGCTCTATAGGTCATACCGTATGACATATCCAATTGAAAATAAGTAAGTGCCTTTTGTTTATGAAGATGAAGAGCTGTATAAATTTTGGGCAAAATCGGGAAGGGGCAAGGGGTAGTTTACTTAAAATAATTAAATAATTTACGAAAATAATTAATTTTTCGATTCGAATATACTTTGAATTTATATTCTTTATGTAATATATCCATAAACATATCTGTTTCTATTGGGTATGGTAAAGTTAAGTGTACGACACTCTAGATTTTTTTTATTTAATAATCGATTACTTGAAATAATATGCTTTCAACAAACATTTCCTTTTAGAGAACTAAAACTCAAAAAAGGAATGAATTTAACACTATCTGCGAAGTTTAAAATTGAACTTGTCTTGGGGGTTATATAGTTGGTTGATAAAATTACTGTGAATTCGTCGGTTGAGAACATGTTGAAGTCTTAAGATATAAACTAGTTGCAGTTTGTCAGCCAGTTATTTAGGTAATTAAAGTTTAAATAAGAAAATATCTGTGAAAAAGTCATCAGCAAGACATATGCTATGTCAAGGTTCCTGAGGGGAAAAGGAATTGCCCCTTTGGCGGAGCTTCAGGCAATCGAAGGGAGTGACCTCTAGAAGTTGTGTTCTTAGATACCATCAATTTATAATAGAGACTATTAATATCAGAACATAAAACCTGTACGTGTCCAGTCTTGGTCTCGTAGATCGAAATTCTTCGAAATTTATTTGTTGACTTCAAGAAACAAAAGTAATCTCTCATAGAGTATACGCATAGATTATCTCAAAGATCCTACGAATCGTAGGACTTGCAACATTCTGATATGTTAACCATAATAATCAAAAATATAAAGATATTTTTTTCTGGGTTCTTTGAATAATTTTTATATTTCCCTCGCACTATGAACGAGAAGGAATTAATAGATTTTTTTTGATATTTATGAATAAAAAGTAGCTCATTATGTTACAAGATTTGTACATAGTAATTCGATAATATTAAACTAAGTCTCTTTTTTCTTTATTTATAAAAACTAGTTTCAAACGAGAAAATTCATTATATAAATATTATTTTGAAGTATTTTTTAACGTTCAATAAGACTATTAATTAAGTTACCTTGGATTATAAAGTAATAATCAATTTTAAATTATGAAATATCTTAATAGCCATCAATTTATATAAAAAATTTCAAAAAACTTCTTTTTGTTCTAAATAATTTTTAACAATAATTCAAAGACAAAAAAGCTATATATGAATATAATAATAGATAAAGATTAAATTGTTGAGGAATATATTATAAACAAAAAAAAAAACCAAACATTTCTTCTTTAAATTGTTTAGGATATCTAAAGGCTTTACGAAAATTAAAAACTAAAGTATACTTTTAGGATTTCAAAAATCATTAAGCCATGCTAAGGAATTATCTAACACATACCTGTTTTTATAGTTTATTTAATTTTTTATTACATTTTGATTTCTTTGAATTGCCGCCTTCACAAACGAATTTAAGCAATTTAATTTGAAAACTTCCTCTGAAGATGTTCAATTCAAAAAGCATTTAATATTTTTCCGGTTTTCTTTTCTTTTATGTATTTTAGAAATTCCCACACCATTACTACAATTCATCATTTGTTACACATCAAGAACAACAACAGGCAACCACAACAGGCACACCAACACAAAATGCTGAATCCTTAGTTGCAAAATTAGAAAATGTTGAAGCACAATTTGAATCAATTATTGAAAAACTACCTAAAGATTGCAGCGAAGTAACACCAACAGCCACAAATGACGTTGGTGGTGCTGGTGGTGGTGGTTTATATCTTATTACACCTGCGGCCGAACGTCATCCGTTGATGGCTCACTGCACAGCAGATGGATGGACAACAATACAAAGACGGTATGATGGTAGCGCAGATTTTAATCGTTCATGGGAGGATTATGCCAACGGCTTTGGATCGCCGGCCGGTGAGTTTTGGATAGGCAATGAACAACTACATCATTTGACGCTTAACAATTGTACACGCCTTAAGGTGGTCATGCAAGACATTTACGACAATGTTTGGCTGGCCGATTATGCACAATTTTACATATCGTCACGCTCTGATGGTTATCGTTTGCACATTGGTGGCTACAGTGGTAATGCCTCTGATGCTCTGGACTATCAACAGGGCATGCAATTTTCGGCCATCGATGTGGATCGTGACATATCACAAACGCATTGTGCTGCTAACTATGAGGGTGGGTGGTGGTTCTCTCATTGTCAGCATGCAAATCTAAATGGTCGTTACAATTTGGGCTTGACATGGTTCGATGCGGCTCGTAATGAATGGATTGCCGTCAAGTCGTCGCAAATGATGGTTAAACGTCAGTCGTCGTCCACATGCAACTACATACAAGAATCCTTGACACAATCAAAACAGCAAACAGTTTTGTCCGCCTCTGCATCAAGCACAACAACGGCGACGGCGACGACGACGACGTCCACGTCTTCAACGACAATAAATTCTAACAAGTCTGTACCTTTAAATAACTTAAGAATACAAGGACAAACACAGATGTCATCTTCTTCTACTCTGTAGAAGAATTTCACTTAACCCTTCATTCCTTTCATATCATCAAGGCCATCCATAAAATTCCACCATTCATTCATTCATTCATTCATTCATTTAATGTGTCCTCCTTCTTAAGTTACTAATGCATAAAGGAATAAAAAAGCACAAAAGAAGAGAAACTTTTTCTTAATTGCATTCGAAAATTTGTTACAAAATTTGCAAATGTCAAGCTGGAAAAGAAATGTGGAAGAGAGATTGAGAGAGAATGAGGGGGATAGAAAATAAAACTTGTTAGAGTTAGAACCACCAAAGCCATACCTTATTATAGTATGGAGTACAGTACGATTGTGTATGTGTAAATCTGAAAGATTGATTGATGAAGCAAAAGATAGAGTGAGAGTGAAAAATGTATGTATTTGTGTGTAAGTGTTGGTTTTATTTGTTTAAATTAAAAAGTGGAAATTTGAATTTTCGTATAAAGTAAATATAAGTTTTTTAGTAATTATGATAAATATTTATCTTTTATTTTAATTGAATGTGTACAGTTCTTTCTTTCTTTCTTTCTTTCTTTATTTTTTTTTTTTTTTGTATTATAAATATAGAAGTTTTTTATATTTAAAAAAAATTTAATGTAGTATTTATTTTTTTTATTTCTACGATTATATAAATTATTCTTTTTTAACAAAACTACTGAATCAATTTATTTAAATATGAAGAAAATACTTCAACAATAATTTTTTTTCTATGTCAGCACATTTCACAAATAGACACGTTTTTTGTAATTAAAAAAATTCATCATAAAATATTTATGCGTTCAAGCATTGTTTTGCACAGTATTTTACAATCACAAAAAAAGTTGGAACGTAATATTACTATTTGTGATGTAATTTTTAATATGAATGTGATGGAAAACATTTTGGAAAACATTTTAGGACTTCACAATTCAGGCAGCTTATTAACACAAGTATTTTTTATGTGTAGCATACAACTTAGGGACACCACAAGCCTCTGTTGCTTCCCCGAAAATTAAAAATTCCTGTTTACAAAATTAAAAGCTGCTGCCAAACCATTTGGTTTGGTAAAATTGCTAACATTCGGGTTTTTTCTTTATTTTCTCTTTCTTATGGGAAAAGAATAGCCAATATTTTAACCGAGGTACTATGGTACTTTCCCACAAAACTGTATTAAAATTTATCCAATAGTAATGCGTGATGTGAACACAGATATACAGACATATCGAATACTACCTGCATCATAATTAAAAAAAAAAAATGTTTAGACACGGTCGTGTTAGAGTTTTTTTTTTAAATATATATAAAGGCAGGGGAGGATATTAATTTTATGTGTTCCTTTTCGACCACCTGTTAAGGAACTTTTTTGACTTCAGTCAAGTGCCTCGGGAGTGCCTTCCAAATTTTGAGTGTTATTCGTGTCGATCTTTTTTGCTTGATGAAACCCAGAGTTCCTTTAGACTCCGAGAGCTTTACTATTTTTCTGTCGCTGTCAGATTCTCACGGTCCTGTTTAAGTTTTTAAAAGTTAGAATACTTAATGCCAGTAATGGAGAAAAGATATCCACTAAAACAGAGCTCCACATGTGTATGTAGGTCTATTTTTAAAGAGGAGGTGGACAGGTATCATGAGTTCGTTCGACTTGGTTAATCTGGCCCCTTAAAAAATCAGATCCTACCTTAGGCCTGTTACTGGCCGCCATAGGAAAGCTATAAACCGAACTGATTTTAGTATATTCAGTTACTCTGAGTCATACGCTTATCTGGCAGGCACAATCATTATTTTATAACACGCTTTTATAATATGAGTGTAATATAACAAGAAATACTTGCGGGTTCGAATCCGGCCAAAGACTAGGTGTTATCTGGAGACAAGCATAAAGCTTCGCAGAGGTTGTGTTGTCTTAAAAAAAGCAAACAAAAATAAACTTTAATTGAGTCATTTACTCTTGACTAGTAGTCGAAATTACGATGGAGTCGCTAAAAATTGCCAGCTTTTTTTCCAAGGCTTAGCTCCCCCATGGCATCGACATTTAACAAGTTTTTTCCCGTGGTTCAAAGTCTTATGCTAGCCAGTGTTGGACATTCACAATATTCACAATAAGCGTTACCGGCTCAGTCTGCAAGTATCAGCTTCTGCAGTTTTAATCTTGGCTAGATGATACTTGAAGCTTCCACATGTGCTAACATGTGTCACTCCTATGTGCCCTTTGACCCACATCAACGTTACCTCATTAAACGAGGCACATCTGTTAAGTTTGAAAACACATTCCAGCACTAGTTTGGAGTACACGCTCATTCGTCTCTTGCGTTTTATAACCGACTGGTTGTCAAGTGCAATGAGAACATTTCTTCGATGACACTAGCATTACTAGAAAAGAGAATATTTCATAATTACAGAAATCGGGTTTACATATTTTAAAGTGGATATATAAAATAATATATATTTTTCTGTAGAAAAAAATACGTTGTGCACAAAACTTTAGCGTGGATATTTACATGAAATTATGTTTTTTTTAGTAATAAACAATATACAATAAAACAATCATTTTTTTGAACCAACATTACATACACATACCTATAAATATTTTGTAAATATCATTATAATTTGACTAAATATTTTTCTTTAAAAAATATTATACATTTTAATTAATATTAATGATTTTAAAATTAAAAAAAAAATTATTTTTAACTTATCACTACTATTAATTTTTATTTACAAAATAAATTTTTTTTGTTACATTAAACATTATTTATATTTTTAACGAAAACAATTTTAAATTGATTTAAAATTCATTTAAATTAAATCAATTAAAGAAAAATACAAATAAACAATAAACAACAAGCGTCCATTAACAGTCAATATCACGTACATTTAAATAAAAAAAAACTAATAATAAAAGCAACAAAAATAAATAAATAAAATATTAAAAAAAAAACATCATAAAGCATTATATATTTAAACAGACAAAGAGAGAAACATTTATGTAATAAAAAAACTACAATAATAATAGTTACTAATATTGGATAGTCATAAAATTTTGAATGAATTTATTTGTATTTAAATTTTAAATTTAAACTAAAAAATTAATGTAAGAAAGAAAACAAAAATAATAAACTGGAATACTGTAAATAGTTGTGTATTTTAAGTTTAGTTTCTACGTCTAATGTATGTCTAACTGTATTGTAAGTGAGATAAAAAACCGGAAAATCAAATGAAAATATTTATAATAAGAAAGTAAAAAACAAAAGCCAAATATTAAACAAAAATTATATAAAATTAAAAATAATAAAAAAAAAATAATAAAATCACATACATAATTGTTCCTTTTTTATTACTATTACAATCAAATGAATATACGGGTTACTACGGAAATACAGCATTACGCCATATGCAACTCTACACAGTCTCCTTATGTTGTGACGTGAACCTACGGGTTACCACGCGAACACTTATTTAACGCAAATCGGACAAAGGCAGCTCTTACTCATAGTGGTTAGGTTAAGGAGTGAACCTGCGGGTTACCACGGGAATACTTCGTCAACTCCACTCACCAATGTACCCTCACACCTCACGTATTATTACTGGGAAACCAGCAGTAACATTAAGCGGGAGAAACATCATGTTACCACCAATTTCTCTTCTTAGAAACCATTCCCTTTAGATAATAAATTATTATAGCTGGTTACCACCAATAATAATGGTCTTACTTTCGCAACCGCTGCAAACAGACTGACCAAAATTATATCACTTCCACTGCTTCTATACATAATCTGCAGCCACCAAAACTTAGTTGTATATTTTGGTACTTTAAAAATTTTGGCAGGATTGAGAAAACGTATTACTTTTGGAATAGTTTTAATGGTAAAAACTACTTTTTAAACAACATAAAGATAATACAATAGCGCACTACAAACGAAAATTTATCAGGTTAAAAAGTACATGAATAAAAATCCTAATTTGAACGAAATTTTTGCTTCGGGAGTAATCCAGACAAAATTTTAAGACTACTACTCTTATAGTGCTTCTGTTAAGGTTTATGTATTCTTTTATGCCTGGATAAAATTAAAAAATTTATAAAAAAATCTAAAATTATTGTAGAGTTCTGAAAATAGGGTTTAAAATATCCTGCTGACAAAAATAAAAGAATCTGCCATGTTTGCAGTATCTTTAAATCGGTAAAATTTGTGCATTTAGTACTTTTTCTCCTGAAAATGAGATACTTTTGCGAAAAAAGGTATCTTTTTACATAATTTTATTATAATTTTAATATAATTCAGTTGTTTTTACGTGAAGTAAACACAGACAGACATACAGACAGACTGAATGACAGACATACATAAAATTTACTGCTTTGTATCCCATTTCGATACTATCTGCACTAGCAACAAAATTAAAAAAAATATTTCATGTACAGAAAAGTTCCTGTTACAGTTTTGTCATATGTATAGATATAGATAAAGTCATTTTATCCTTAGCAATTTTGTTCAGCTTTTATTTTTAAGGAATTATGGTAGATTAAAAAAAAGGAATTGGTAGAATAAAAACCTTTAAGCATTAAACACATTCAAAATTAAAATACACACGTTGATATGACGACGATTATTTTGACGACATCATAGCTACATGGCTACACGACCACCTTTGTGGCTGTAGCCAAATTAGGCTAATTTGGCTATATTTTTGTTTGTGACAATTTTATTTTATTCAACAGAAGAAAATATCACAAAATTAAAAATACAAATTCATTTACAATTTTGTTACAGTTTTTAAAAAATATATTTATTTGTTTTTATATGATAAAAGTATTTTTTGAAAAAGTATTTTTTTATAAGTTAAATATGTATGTCTTTCTACAATATTTTCATAGTTTTGAAGTATGTAGCTGACGTCTTCAATATAATTCAGTAGCTGACTACACGGCGATGATTGTAGCCAACGGCATTTGTAGTCGTGTAGCGATGTAGCCGATGTTTTCTATGTGTTTAAAGCTTTAGCAACGGCAACGTTGTTCATAATAAAATAAAATTGAATCATGCATGTGAAGTGTAATCTCAAATATAGTACAAAATAATTTTTACACAACTTGTAATTTTAAAATATATTGGAAAAAATTGCTTTTTATATTTATTGAATATTTTTCATTTTAACAACAACAATTGATTATTATTTTTTATATTAACAATTAGCAAAAAACTATTTATCGCTCCAACAAAACCCTAACTTTAGCTAAAGGCAAGTTAGGGTTATTTTATATTAATTTTATAAATTTTATTTCTTACAAAAGAACTGAAAATAGATTTTAATTAATAGGTAAGTATAAAAGCAGGGACAGTAAATAACAGTTATCTTTAAAAAAATTATCTTATAACAGTTATTTTGAGAATTAAATAAAAAAAAACACATCTAAGACAGATGTTTTCAAAGTAAAAATAAAAACTCTAAAGAAAGAATTTTATTTTACCGTAAAAAAATAAAACTTTTTTAGGAGTTTTATTTTTTCCATCAGAAAATAAAACTCATTTTATGTAAATTGATAAGCAATACAAAAGTTTTGCATTTCAAATGAATAAATGGTCACTAAAAAAAGGAGGTTTTTAATTTGTTATTGTTTCATTAACGATATTCACCAGATGTTTTTCCATTTACACCGCTTTTTCTACACACATCTCATACATCGCATTAAGAACAGAACAAGAAAAAGAAGAAAATGATTGTGGTTGAAAAAAAGTTTTCTTGGAATGTGATTCATTTTTTCTCTGGGAGAAAAAATTACAGTATTCATATCCATAAATTGGCAAAAAAAAAACAATAGTTTTTTCCTGTAGCCCAGGAAAGCGTGAAAAAGCATTATATGCTCTTAGATTAGTATTCAGTGGCATCCGTTCAAATATGTCCACAAAAAAAAAAATGTAAATAAACAAAATGAGTTTTATTTTCTGACGGGAAAAATAAAACTCCTCCAAAAAGTTTTATTTTACGTCTAAAAAATAAAACTCTCTTTTTAAAAGTTTCATTTGAATTTTGTTTTTCCGTTGAAAAATAACTGTTAACTATGCAGTTGAGATCGATTTTGTAAGATCGTCAATACATATCTATTGATATATGACAGTGTATATTTCCGTTGACTCTAACATAAAGAGTTTTTGAGTTACATTTTTTTCGATAACTGTTGTTTTCCTGCAAAAAAGTGTTCCTTTTTCACAATTTTCCTTTTTTTTTGTTGCAATTTTTGTTTAAAACAACCTTGAATTTTCAACGCGTATACAAAAATACTTATTCGTATAAGCAACCTGTGCACGAATATTACGTATACGCACTGCGGTATAAATATTAAAAGTATCTTCTTATAATTTTTTGATTGCTTTTTAACAAAAATATAAACCAAAAATAGTTAAAGAAATATTTTTTAGTTGTGCGATGTTTTTTATGCTGAAAAATAGATTTTTTTAATTTTTATCGGTAAATTTACGATATATATATATATATATATATATATATATATATATATATATACGGTGCCCTTCGCTACACCCATCCACAATAATACAACAAATACTTGGAACAAAATTATGACCAAGCTTTAACACGAAAATGCAAACATGTTCCCATCCAACCTGTTTTTTGCTAGACTATACGTATTAACACGATAACAATTTTTTACTTTTAATGGGATGCTAGACTATGCACATTAGTATGAGGGTTACTTGTGCAAATTTTCAAGACTATACCTAATGTAGTTATCTAGGTACGAGATAACAATTTTTCACTTTGTATAGGACATACCACGTCCTGTTTTTCTAGAGTAAACCCCATACCCATGCGTATAGGTTATGGGGTTTACTTGTACCCACTTTGAAGACCATACCTGTTATAGGTCTCTATATACACAATAATAATTTTTCACTTTGTATGGGAGGTACCACTCCAACTATTCCGGCTATAACTCATGAACCAATACACATACAGAGACCGTATATACATAAAAACACTGGTATTGACGTCACCTTTCATATAAACTTTGAAACATATAGAAACAAAATAGGTTCACACATTCCAGAGAACATCAAGTACTAACACAATGCAACTTATTTAGAGTGTTATTAGGGTTCCGTACCCAAAGGGTAAAAACGAAACTCTATTGTTTTCGCTGCAATGTCTGTCCGTCTGTCAGCGCCTTTTATCTCTGGAACCGTAATAGGTAGACTCTTGAAATTTTCACAGATGATGTATAGCTGTTGCCGCTATAGCAAAAATACTAAAGCTTATAAGGTGTTCCGATAGAGAGGTGTTATTCACGAATATGTGTTTATTTCTTGAACTGTAGGAGGCATAGACTCAAGATTTAAAAACAGTAATTAAAACTTAGTTCGCTATATAAACAGGTATAAAAAAATAAACCTAAAAATTAAAGGGTTTTCCGATAGTGGTGTGATTTGCATGTATAAGGACTAAGTTTTGAACCATAATAGGTAGACGTTTGCAATTTGCACAGAATGTGTATAACTGTAGCCGCTATAGTAACAAATTCTAAAAATTATTGGGTGTTCCGATAGAGAGGTGTTATTCACGAATATCTGCTTATTTCTTGAACTGTAGGAGGAATACACTAAAAATATGCAAGCTGTAATTAAAACTAAGTTCGCTATATAAACATGTCTAAAAAAATAAACCTAAAAATTAAAGGGTGTTCCGATAGTGATGTGATTTGCATGCATGCGGCCTAAGTTTTGTACCATAATAGATACACTCTTGAAATTTTCACAGAAGGTGTATTATAACTGTGGCCACTATAGCAATAAATACTAAAACTTATCGGGTGTTCCGAAAGTGAGGTTTTATTTGCCTGTATGTCTTTATTTCTTGAGCTATAGGAGGAAAACATTTAAAATTTGCAGACAGTGTTAATTAATGTCTGCAAATTTTCGCTTTCTAAACAAGTGGTACCCAAATTTGGGGTCTTCCCAGAAGCCCTCTTTACACTAGGGGACCGACCGTTCGCAACTCAACTCAGAAACACCTCTGCTTCTGTTAAATTTCATTAAGATATCTTCAGTGATTTATGAGATACCAAACTATGTCTAAAATAAATCGTTTTCATACCACTGTTCGATGCTAGAAGAGAAAGAAATTTTCAAAAATATTATTTATTACTATTACACTAGTATCTACCCTTAAATGCATGAGTTCAAACTCAAAAACTCAACTACTTTAATGTAAAAGCATTCGCGAAATAAGAATTAAGCCCTCATTTTTCTGGGGAAATGTAATTTCTGCTATGTACGGTATCGCCGTGAACGCCTTAAATATTGATATTTGCTGAGAATAGGCTAAAATTTAATCAATTCATATTAATGCATTTGTCTTAATCCTTTCCTGGCAGCTTATTTTATTTTTTTTATTATTAATTAATTAAGACTGCTGTGATACCTCTTCACTGCGTGTAGCATAGTAACCGCTCCAGAAAATGTTATGTCATGGCCTTTATCATTGTAAATGTAGTGGCATAAAATCTTTAATTGCTGATGCTTTAAGTAGTATTAAGGGATTGCATTGGTGCTCTGATGATTGTACAAAAGTCAGTGTCGAATTCTATAGATTCCATCAAAGCACTAAGAGCACATTTCTCAATATTCAAAATAAAATGGCTTCGTTATCTGATGAAATTGCCTCTTATGGTAAATTATTTGATGATTTTAAACAGCTCAAGAATATTGATGTACCTGAGCGCCGTAAATCAGCAAGGAACAAAAATAAAAATAATGCTGAGGCGGTTGTCTCTATTAGCACGACACCAAATCGCTCGGACAATATTCTTTCAATCTCAAATAATGTAGTTGTCAATGAAAACAATAATAATATAATTCAACCATCATCTTCATTTTCCAATCCTCCGATTCCTGTTTCAAACTTTACATCTGCTGGGACTACTCCGACTACCCAAACTTCTGATTTAATTTGTGACAAGACTGTTCCTCAGCAATTAGTCGTTGTTCCACCAAAGAAGCATATTTTTATTTCACGTTTTGCCTCTTCTACAACTGCTAATGATATTGATTACTACCTCAAATCAAAACTAAATAATGATGCTGATATTCTAGTGAAGAAATTTTCATTTTCTCGTCCGAGGAGCATTTCTTCATTTAAATTATCTGTTCATTGTGATTTCTATGATCAAATAGTCAATCCTAACTTCTGGCCGAAAAACACTTTTGTTCGTGAATTCTTTTTCAATGATAACCGTGATAGTCGCAGTTTTGGAAATGTTGCCCAAATACCACCACAGAGTATTTCTTCAAAAAACTAAATAGTGCTGGTAAACGTCTAAATATTTTGTACCAAAATGTTCGTGGCCTAAATACAAAATTTTCGACCCTGCTGGTAAATAGTTATGACTTTTCGTATCATGTTTTAATTTTCACCGAAACTTGGCTCAACCAAAATGTATTCAACTCTGAGATATTATGTTATAAATACCAAATATATCGATATAACCGAAGTAATCGCAGAGGTGGAGGTGCTCTTATTGCGGTTTCCAGTTTGTTTTCATCTGAAGCTATTTTGACTGATGTTTCTGATATCGAATTTGTTGCTGTTGTAATTAAAATGGCGTCTAAGAAAATTTTTTTTTACCTGTTCCTATATTTCACCAGGCTCGGATACTCCAACATACTCTAAGCATATTGAAGCTATTAGATTGGTATATCAACAAGCTGAACTTAATGATAGCATTTTCGTTGTTGGTGATTTTAATCTCCCATTCATTACGTGGATACGTAATCCGGATGCTTCTTATCTTATCCCGGTAAAAAATAGAAGTTCTTATGATGACTTCTTGAATGAAATGTTTGATTTGAGTCTTTATCAATTGAATCATGTGTATAATGACAGTGGAAATTTGCTTGATCTGATATTCACCAATGATCCAGATGACTGTTCCTTAAATCGCACTGAGCCTGTTTCTTTGCCAGAAGATCGGTACCACCCAACTATCGAATTCAGCATCTCAATACCATCTCAATTTGTCTCGAATCGTTATAATGCTGATAAAATTTATTGCTTTAAGAAAACCAATTACACTAAATTAAATGATCTGTTAAGAACTACTTGTTGGAATGATTTGTTGTCTACTTCCATGAGTATTAAAAGTGCCTCGCGTATTGACACAATAATTACTAAGTTTTATAGTAAAATATATTCTTATTTTGAAGTATGTGTACCTAAAATAAAAATTAAAACGCCAGTTGGTCCACCATGGAATTCTAAGGAACTCTCAAGGTTAAAAAACTTAAAAAATAAAAGTTATAAAAAATTTAAGAAGTCTGGTCTGACAATAGATTACGGAAAATATGCAGTTTGCCGTGCTGAATATAACTCTTTTAATCGTTGGGTATATAACAATTATATCAATGGCATAAAAAATAAATTTACTCGTGATCCGAAATCATTTTATACTTTTGTAAATTCGAAAAGAAAATCTACCGGCTATCCCTCTGTAATGAAGTTTTGTGGATGTGAATCTAGTGATGAAAGTATTATTTCCAACATATTTGCTGACTTTTTTGCCAGTACTTACTCCAACGATCAATTTAATGATAAAAATGAATATCCATACATTAGCCATTCTAACAATAACATTTGTCTTCCAACATTAAATTTGACTGAAGTTGTATATAACTTGAAGAAATTGAAGATGTCATTTAACCATGGCCCTGATGGTGTACCAAGCTGTATTTTAAACCGTTGCGCAGAGTTAATAGCTTCTCCGTTAACATTTTTATTCAATATTTCTATTATAAATGGTTATTTTCCTAAGTTTTGGAGATAATCTTTTATTATCCCATTATACAAATCTGGTAATAAGTCTGAAATAACGAACTACAGGGGAATAGCTAAACTAAGTGCCATTCCAAAATTGTTTGAAAAAATTGTTGCTGATTACCTCTGTCATCAATTTTCTTCTATTTTATCATCCAATCAACACGGCTTCAGAAAGGGTTGTTCAACTACTACAAATGTTCTTCAACTAACCTCCTTAATTAAATCTGCTTTTATTGAAAAGAAACAAACTGATGCTGTATATACAGATTTTAGCAAAGCATTTGATAAGGTCAATCACAAGCTTCTTCTGATGAAACTAAACATGCTTGGTGTTACCCGCATTAGCCTTAATTGGTTGCAGTCGTATTTAACATGTCGTAGTCAAACTGTTCGTTTTAATAATCGTTCATCAAAATGTATTGCTGTTTTGTCCGGTGTTCCCCAGGGAAGTCACCTGGGACCTATTCTTTTTTCCATTTTTATTAATGATCTTCCCAGTGTTATAAACTCCTCACATGTATTAATGTATGCTGATGATGTCAAAATCTTTTATAGCTTCAAGAATTATGCAGATCATATAAATTTGCAGAGTGACCTCAAAAATCTTGTTTTATGGTGTAGACACAACATGATGGTTTTAAATATTAAAAAATGTATACGCATGAGATTTTCAAGGAGTGATTTTATCACTGTTAACTACTTCTTAGGAGAACATGAGTTGGAGGTAGTTGATTCATTTTTGGACCTTGGAATTTTGCTGGATCCTAAACTTAATTTTATATCTCATATTACAATGACTGTCAACAAGGCTCGAGGTGTTCTTGCATTTATTAAGCGCTGGTCAAAAGAATTTTCCGACCCTTACATCACAAAAAAGTTATTTGTGGCTCTGGTTAGACCTATCCTGGAATATGGGTCAGTAATATGGGATCCTTATTATAACGTACATTGCCAACTTCTTGAATCTGTTCAAAAACAATTTTTGCTGTTCTGCTTACGTGGTTTAAATTGGCGTGACGATGTGAGGTTTCCTTCATATACTAGTAGGCTTGCTTTAATTAAACTTCCTACTCTAAAAAGTCGTCGTATTATGTTAAATGTTTCTTTTATGTTAAGTACTATCAATGGTAATACTTGTTGTGAATTTCTGTTAGCCAATATTAAATTTAATGTTCCATGTCGTAATATGCGTAACTTTATGCCTCTTTTTGTTCAAAATTGTAGTACGAATTACGCTATGGCTGATCCTCTTGTGCGATTATGCAATCAATTCAATAATTTTTATAAAAATATTGATTTCTCTTTAAATTTAAATATAATTAAAAGAAATTTAATTGTAATTTTAAATACTGTCTAATATAATAAAATCTCTACTAATTTAAGTTCTTATGTAATAGTCTGTAAGGATAACATCCATTGACTACAATAAATAAATAAATAAATAAATAAATAAATAAATTAAATAAATTATATCAAATTAAACCTTAAAATTAAAGGGTGTTCCGATAATAAGTAGACTCCTGAAGTTTTTACAGGTGGTTTATTGCTATAGAAACTATAACAAATCATAAAAATTAAAGGGTGTTCTGACAGTGACGTGATTTTCATGTATAACGCCTTATTTCTTGAACCGTAATAGGTAGATTCTTAAAATTTTTTACAGGAGATATATTGCCACGGCCGATATGACAATTACTAAAAATTAAAGGGTGTTTCGACAATGACGTGTTTTTCACGTATAGTGACTTATTTTTTAATCGTAATAGGTAAACTATTGATATATTCATGGAAGAAGAATTTCCATGGCCGTTATAACAAATTACAAAATTAAAGGGTGTTCTGACAGAGACATGATTTTTACTTAAATAGCATTATTTTTTGAACCGTATTAGGTAGACTCTTGAATTATTTACAGTAGATGTTGTACTTCGGCCGCTGTAACAATTGCTAATTACTATAGGCTGATCCATGTTTTTCACGTATATTACCTTAGTTTTTGAACCGCAATAGGTAGGCCTGAAAGTGTATTACCATGGCCGTTATAACAAAAATTCCTAAAATTTAAAGAGTGTTCCAATAGCGATGCAATTTTCGCGAATATGAACTTGATTTTAAAAATAAAGTGTGCTCCATAACATATGAAAAAGTTAACAACTTTAATTTATAAAGGCCTATTAAACATAGTACGGAAACCTACATGTGTGAGACTAACTCGCACTTGACTGATTTATTTTTTAATATTCAGATACTTGTAGTACTTTAGCTGTTTCAAGAAAAGATCGTAAAATATAGAACTTAATATTTGTTTGCATAAAAATTTAATTTTAATTTTTTTTTATTTTAAAAACTTTATTATGTTTATTATGTAATTATTTTTTTACTATATAATCTTATTTTTATATCCTGTTTCCGGATAGAAAATAGAATTATAAAATAAGGTGAAGAAACTACAAGAAGTACTAAAAGTGTAACATTAAAGGGTGATCTATACAAGAACTATTTTTATGTATATTGGTTTAACACTTGACAGACACTGGGGGACACGAAAAAATCTTGTCGCCCAGAGATATCTATTTTAGCTGTAATCCGCTGTTTTCAAACATTTTTGTTACAATCCCTTAACCAAAATTGTCACACAAAATTTGAATAAAACTTTAAATATGTATGTATATAAATAATAATATCATAAATAATAAACGTTAATAAACAAAAACTCTCCCTAACGCAAAATTCAAGTTAAAAATTAAAAATTAATTTACTTTTTTAAACTAACTTTTGAACAAGTAAGAATCAAATTGAATCATTTACGATTTTAATAACAATTAAAAATTTTTGCAAGCAATTTTTTGATCAAAGACAAACGTAAAGAAAAAGAAATTGTATTATAAAATCTGTGGCAATAAGGAAGAAGTCGACTTAAGCAAAATTTAAGTTACTGGCACCTTCGTAATCTGCGCACTCGAAAGTGTCCATGTGCAAAGTTTCAATTATTTAATGTAATTTTTCATGAAATTATAGCGAAGTGACTTTCTGCTTATCTTTTTTCAATGTCTAATCGCAATTGGTAAAATGTTTAAGAAACTACCAGCTATTTTACAAATTATAAAAACTTCCTTCGCACCTTACTAAATGCAACGCCTGCGTACTTTTGGTAGATAAATGATGTTTTTCCAAAACGTTTGACTGCTATATGTAAAGTTTAAAGATAAGCTATTTTTTTTTAAATCTGAAGTGGCCTATACTCAACTTTACCATACCCAATGAAAAGAGATATTTTTATGAATATATTACATAAATAACATAAGTTCAAAGTATATTCGAATCGAAAAATTAATTACTTTCGTTTTGGGTGTTAAGTAAACTACCCCTTGGCCCTTCGCGATTATGCCCAAAATTTACATATACAGATCTTCATCTCCATAGACCAAAGACACGTACGAAATTTTGTTTTAATATGTCATACGGTACGACCTGTAGAGCGTTCACAAAATTTGTGGGTATGGAAACTAAACCTTTATCCCGATTATGCCAAAAACTATACAGCTCTTCATCTCTATATACCAAAAATAAAAATTTCATTTTGATATATCAAACGGTTTGACCTTTACAAACTCCACAAAATATTGGCATACACACCCATCCACAAACATCTTTGCGAAAATAGCCAAAACGGATTCAAGAGACCTCAAACGTATAAATCGGTCGAAATCCTGACCTCAATTTTTTTCATGATTACTATACTTTACCTTATACTACGTATGGTAAAGTAAAAACAATTTCAAAGTTTAAAACAGATCTCCTACAAAACGACTTAAGCACTTTTTCCTTATTGCAACAGATAAAACAGGTAAAGTCAGATTTCTACAAGAAGAAAAAAAACACGAAGACGACAGAAAGCTGTAACTTATGTCTTTATTAATCTCAGGAACTCTCTCTTAGAAATTTCCACAATATTTTTAAGATATAACTGCAAGATGAAATCCCAACTGATGATATTGCTTATAATCAAATCAAAAGAGCAGTCTGTGTTGAAAATAGTAAAAAATTAAACTAATCAGACAGCCGGTCATCAAATCTAAACTAAAAATATAAAAGGGAGCACTGCACAATGGTGAAGAAGAAACTATCATGGCCAGTGAAATCTACAATTTACTTCTTGCCAATATACATATGTGGTGTGAAATGCTTAGAGAGAAATTATCGAACTTTATTTATATAAATGTTGCAGCATATTTTGTATAATTTAAAATATAAAAATAATTATTAAATGAAAAACATATTTTGATTTTCAGCCTCTTGAGAGTTTAAACAATAACAACACAACAAACAAATAACTGTAAAAAATTGCATGTATGCTAAAATTCAAATCAGTGACTTGTCAAAGTGTTAAGGTAAGGCTTAAGTTCACTAATTCTCACTAACTACTTATAGGTGTAAAATAATATTTTTAAAAATTAGCTAATTAATTTTAAAGAATAAATGAGAAAATTTAAGTTAGAAATTAGTAAAACGTCAGGTTCCCTAAATACTTCTTTAGCATTCGCATCTGTCTACTCTGAGTAGTATATAGTTGTAAAGATTATCTACTGAGATAATAGATTAAGAGAAAAATGTATTCAATCTATCATCCTCTTGTTTGTTTTTATTTTTGCCGTTTGTTAGCAATGAGAGCAACACTTTGTTTATTTATCTAATCCCAACATTATTTTTCAAAGGTAAGTGTCCTCGTTAAAATATAGTTGTTTAAGAAAAAAGCTCGACATATTAAATTAAGTTACTCTATTAACATATACACTTCTCGTTGTATTTTGTAGAATTTTATTACTTATAGAGTATTTTTGGATTCTCTAAAATTAGGAAAAATGTTTCCGGATGATCTGGCCTGATTAACCATATAACCGTATAGGAACTAGCTCTTTTCAAAAGAAAAAATCTTTGAAATAAAATCTTTTGAAAAATTATTTTAGAAAGCTATTTTCATTTATTTCAATTCAATTTGAAACTTTATCCGTAAATAAATATTTCCATAAAGTTAATCAATTTTAAAAATTCGTGATACCAGTACGTTTACACGAAATTTATATTTTTAATAAAATCATCAAACAAAAAGAAAAATTTTATCGAATCAGCATAATTAAGTCGAAAAGTTATACAACTTGAAAAAGTTTTTGTTTTGCTGGAAATTGTTGTTCCTTTGGTTTAACAAATAAATTGTTGGAAAGGAAATGTGTAAAGTGCCTTTGAGAAGTTTGAATTTCAAATATTCTGCAAATATGTTTCCGTTTAGTTTAAATACAACTTGTTACTAAAATTAAACTTTTTGTTCGCAGATGCAACAAATACTTTTATTTATTTATTTTTCTAAAAGAATTTATATAAAAATGAAACTACAATTCGGGATTGGCACGCACATATGTATGTTGCAAAAAGCAACTTTAACTTGCAGACAAAAAAAAAACATATTCGTTTTTTCTATTTTATTGAAAACTAGATTTTACAGAAAGACCCTCGGCTAAAATATGGAAGTAAAATATATTGGTGGAATATAAAATTAGTTTGTTGCAAAATTAAGTATATTGATTTGGGAAGAGAAAAAGATATTCGCTATTAATTTGGAGAAAAAAAAATGATAAATTAAAGTTTAGTTATTTTCGCAAAACTTTAATTATTTACTGAAAACTTAACTTATTTAACGGAAATAGTGCACATGTCTCAACAAGGTTGGAACTGTACATAATTATATAGTAAGCATTCGATATCAAGTAACATCTCTAGTAATTTATTATTGTGGTATTATGTTACTCGATATTGAAAAAAAAGTATCGTTATTTGAGATGATACCATTTGATATCGAGCAATCAGATAAGTCTGATCGCTCCAGCTTTCATTCTTCTTTCCTAACTAAAGTTTTGACGGCACCACTGTGGACAAAGGTCCAATGAACTTTACTAGAATAAACTCTTTCTTTTTCAGTCTTAATTCTCCGATAGTGGCGTGATTTGCATGTATAAGGCCTAAGTTTTGAACTATAATAGGTAGGCCATTGAAATTTTCAGAGAAGGTGTATAGGTGTGACCGCTATAATAAATAATACTAAAACTTATAGGGTGTTCCGAATGTGACGTGTTATTTACGATTATGTCTTTATTTCTTAAGCTTTATGAGGCAACCACTTAAAATTTGCAAACAGTAAATAAAACTATGTTCGCTTTATAAACAAGTATACAAAATTGAACATAAATATTAAAGGGTGTTCCGATAGTGACGTGATTTCCATATTTATGGCCTAAGTTTTTAACGGTAGAAACTTGAAATTTGTATAGGAGGTATATTACTATGGCCACTATAACAAATAGCAAAAATTAAAGGGTGGTCCGACAGTGACATGATTTGCATGAATATGGCCAAATTTTTTAACCATAATAGGTATACTCTTGAAATTTTCACAGATGGGGTATTACTATGACCCCTATAAAAAATAATAAAAATGAAAGGGTTTCGGGAAGGGAGGTGGTTTTCATGTATTGCGCCTTATTTCTTGAACCGTAATAGGTAGACTCTTCAAATTTTACACACAAGATGTGTTACCACGGCCGATATGACAATTACTAAAAATTAAAGGGTGTTCTGATAGTGATATGTTTTTCACGTAAAGTGACTTATTTTTTAATCGTAATATGTAGACTCTTAATTCAAATTGTGGTCGCCTTGCTGTCCAGGTAAACAGCTTCTTTAATTCAATATTGTAATAAAATAGACCAGTAATGTTGATTTGTATATCTATTTTTGGCCAATTTTATTTTGTCACCTTATGTTTCTATTCAATAAAACATTTCAGCTGGTAAGGCCTAACTTATTTCATATCAATACAAATGCAGTTTTATTACATGTTTCTCCCAACGTTTCGTGAATTTTTTGTTCACTTCTTCAGGGGATTCGTCTATTTAATAAAATTTAGAAAAACATCAGCGGTGTATTAGAACTAAATAACAATCTAATAAATAAAATCTTTTTGACTTACAAATAGATGTATTTTAAAAACAAATTTATTTAATTCTCAATAATTGCATTATTAAACCAATTATTATAAATAAACAATATATTTTAGAAATTGCTACTGTTTTTAATTATGACACTGTAAATGGCGCTCAGGATGTCTGTGTCTTCCTTTTTATTCATCGTTATGTTTATTTTCTGTTGTATATCGTTTTCGCTCATTGTTCTCTTTATTTAATATTTTAATGTTGTCAAAATCAGGTGTATGTTTTGTTTGTATTATATGTTGAGATAATACAGTACTTTCTATGTTTTTGTTTATGTCTGCTTTGTGCTCACACATTCTTGTTATTAAATTTCTTTTGGTTGTCCCAATGTAAACAAGATTACAGCAGTTGTCATTGTTGCCCTTGCAGGGGATTTCATAGACGACATTATTTTGTTGGAGTTTTTCAATTGGTGTTTTTTTATTAGTAAACAAAGTGTTTAAAGATATGTTGGATGTGTAAGCCAGGAATACGTCATTATTGTTTATTACATTAATAAATATTACATTAATGTTGTCTGTGAGACCAGGTAAATATTTAACACTATAAAACAGTTTTTCTTCTCGGTTGCGTTTGCAATTGGTGGACTTGTAGGATTTTATTAGGGTATTTATAATATACGGAGGGAAACTGTTATCTCTTAATATTTTTGTAATTTGGCTATGTTCTTGGTGTGAAATTGCTTATCAAGGATTCTACGAATGAGATTTTTTGCTGTATTTATTATTTGTGTTTTTGAATGAGTTGTATTGAAATTTACAATTCTGCTTGTTGAAGTGTTTTGTAAGTACCAATCAAACAAAATTTTGTTATTTTTTCTATGTAGAGAGTAGAGTAGTGTAAGATATGAAATTTTTCCTTCTTTTTCCACTTCAATAGTGAATTTAATTTTGGGATGGTATTTATTGAGAGTCTTTAAGATCTCGTCCTTGTCCTCCGCCTTTATCACAGCCAATATGTCATCTACGTATTTTGTTACGTATTTTATGTCAATATTTTTGTTGTTTAATTCAGCTAATGCTACGTCCAATAAACTATCTAGAACAATGTCAGCAATTGTAGGTAAGAGGGGATTCCCCATAGGCATACCGAAGATTTGGTTGTAGGCGTTGTTTTTATAAATAAAGTAATTATTATCATACAGGCAGAATTTAAGGATCTCTAGAAATTTTGACCGTGGTATTTTGCTGTAATTTTTAATTGAATTCCATTTTTCCATTATGTTGTTAATTTCCATGTGTATGGGAATGTTCGTGAACAGGGAGACAACGTCAAAAGAAACTAGTACATCATTTGGGTCAAGTTTTTGGTTTACCAGTTGTTTTTTCAGTTCTATAGAGTTTTTTATATTATATTTTTCGGATACTATATTTTTAAGTATCCGACCTAAGAATTTCATAACAAGGGACTTGAATAGATGAGACTATAGGTCATCCTTGTGTACTTTAGGTTAACCATAAATTCTCGGGGCATTTGCAGCAGAACAAGTAGTTTTCGTTTAAGCCAGTAATCTATATATTCTTTTTTGTGTAATTCGCTCAAAATGTTGTTATTTATTTTAATTAGTTTGGTAGTGAGGTCAGTTCTTAAAATTCTGTAGGTTTTTTTTAGTCCTCTAGCAGTTTTTTTCATTTTGCGCTCGTATTCGCTCCTGTACATTGCAACCGTTTTATTGCTCTTATCCGATTCAGTTATAATAATATCCTTGTGTCTTTTTAAGAATTTTTGGGTTTTCTCAAACACAGTTAAAATATTCTTGTTGTTGTGTACAAAATAATTGGGCATTTCTTTTCAGAATTTATAAAGAATAGATTCTTCTTTGGTAAAAATATATTGAAGAAAGTACGTAACTGTACGTGTGTCAGTCTGACTCGCACTAGACCGATTTTTTTTTAATTTTTGTAAAAGATTATAACAGATCAAGAGTTGAAGTAAATAATTATACTGCACTCAACCCGAGGCATTACAATCAAAAGTATATGTTACACTAAAATTCCTTCCTTGATGGAGGATATTACAAACAGTTATATTATTGAAATTATATGTGTAATCGTAGTTAGTTCCAAAATCTTTTTTTTTAACTCTTATATATTATTATCCGGACATTTACAATATCACACTGTGTAATTTTTTAAGTCATGGCAAAATAACCATATACAGACACTACTACGTGATAAAAGACCAAAAAAAAAGACCCCTGTCTCCCAGTTTTGCCCAAAGTCCTCCAGGTTTTTTTTATGGGCCCTCAAAGATGTGGGGCCTCGATGTCATTTTTGCAAAAAATTATCATATACTCAAGCTCATATTTTGCAAACCGTTTTAAATTTTGATATACTCTCTGAGGCAAAGTTGTAGCTCTTGTCATAAAGAACAAAAACAAACTTCATCTTCAAGGTCAAAATCGCAAAAAACTTTAAAAAATTCAATTTTTTCCCCTTTTTTCCCCTGTTCAAGTCCAAAGGTAGCAAACCGTTCAAAATTCAAGGAAACAATCAACTACAAAAATGAACGTAAGATCTCAATAAACAACTTTCTAGAACATATGAACTTTCTAGGAATGATTCTTAACACCGCACTGTGGTCAATATTTTGAGATAGCGGCCAAAACTCCTTTTGGTTTTTGTTCTCCGATTTTAAAGCTATTAGACTCATATGAAAGTAGACAGTAGTAAACCTCGGGAGCCAAAAAATTAGAACTCTATTTCAACTATTTCACTGCGAACAGGGTGGTCCAAAATGGGCTTTTTCAGAATTTAGTAAATTTATGATATTTTTAGTTAATTTTTAAAGTTTAAATGATCATAACTTTTTTGTTTTTCAAGATTTTTGGACGAAATAAATTTTGTGTTGCAACTTAACTTATTTCCTATTACTGGTAAAAAAAAATGAAGCTCTACTGTTTTCAGAACAATTTAAAAACTTTTTTTAAAAAAGGTCAAATTTCTCGGAAATTTCCTACTTCATAGAGCACAACTCCCGTGAGTCAAGCTGAGTCAAAACACAAATTTACTATTTTGTATTCCTAACTCTCCCCTACATTCCTATATATACATGTCCATGCATCCGGACTGCACTTTTTGAGCTACAGCAATTTTTCTGACCCAAGGTAAGATATTCGGTTATTTGTATGTGAAAGTGGCTATTGTGCATATATTTGGATGAAATTTTGTACAAGAGTTCTTATTGACCCAAAAAATAATTCTGTTGAAATTAGGAGAAGTTTGCCCATATTTGGACCTAGTCCACATAAAAGGGTGTATTTTGACAAAAATGACAATAGAACTCTCAAATTATGTGGTATCTGGCAATTCATTTGGAAAAGGTAAAAAATGATTTTATTGCCATCTAATATTACACAACTTAAATACCTGAAAATTGCAAATAAATTTAAAACCAATGGAAATAACTGGTAAAACCAAGTACCTGTTATATTATGTTTCAAAGAGGTAAAAAAGATCATGTTGAAACTTCGAGCAATAGTATATTAATCCATGCATTCATTTTTTTTCTTCATTATTGTTTAAACAATGGCTAAATTCAGTTATAGTGTTCTATCTGATAATTATTTTGAACGGAAAGATGAAAACGACATTATTTTACATATAATGAATAATCCATTCTTCAAAATATGCGACAAACAAGAAATTAAAATTCATAACTTAAAAATAAAAAACTTTTTAAATACTTTAAGAAAACGGTACAATCAATGTTCCAGAAACAAGAAATTGTTTTACTCACGCAACCAAGAATGGCTAAGAAATAAACTTATTTTTAAAAAGCCATCAGTAACTACCACGGAAACTGGAAAAGGTGGTCGACCAGCAAAGCCAATTGATAATTGTAGTGAAAGATCACGAAGACGCAAGCTTAAACATATCAATGAAGAAGTTTTTTGTAGCATCATAAAGGATTCATTTCTGCATCAAATTCAACCATCGAAAACTAAAAAGAGTAAAATTGCTATCATTAAAAAAATAGCGGAAGCAAGCCCCAGACGCACAAAAAGGATTTTAGAAAGTATGCCGACACCAACTGAAGAAAATAAATTTACTCCAGAAGAAGCATTTGCACTATTTTTGGATTTGAAAATGACTAAAAAACAATATACAGAATTGCGGAAGCGAACCAATGAAAAAAATTGTGGAATTTTTCCATCATATCGAGATATAGTTTCTGCCAAAAAAGATTGCTTACCTTCACCAACTGCTATTAGTGTAACATCAAGTTCAGCAGAAATAAAATTGCAGGATCTTCTTGAACACACTGCAGAACGATTATTAAAGGCATTTGATGCTGACTATTTAAAGAAGTTTAAAAATTGCAGCATGACTTTAATTTCTAAATGGGGATGTGATGGGTCCTCTGGACAGAAACAATACAAACAATATAATGCGGAAAATTCATCAGATGCCAATTTATTCATGATTTCTTTCGTTCCATTACGTTTAACAAAAACTTATATTGGTTCAGAGCCGTCAACTAGTAGAGCTGCAGAGATAGATGTATGGAAGAATGAAATTCCCTCGTCAACAAAATTTTGTAGACCAATAAAGTTTGCTTACAAAAAAGAAACTAAAGATGTCATAACTGAAGAAGTTGGCAAAATAACAGATGAAATTAAAGAACTTCAACCAGTGATATTTGAATTTGATGACCAATGCATCGAAGTTAACTTTAAAATGTCACTTACAATGATCGATGGAAAAGTTGCACCAGCTTTAACCGAAAGAAGGTCTTCGTCAAGCTGCACCATATGCCAAAAAACATCAAGTCAATTGAGCCAACCACCAACACAAGACGATAGTTTTAATGAAACATATGAATTTGGAATGTCACCTCTTCATGCTAGAATTCGTTTTATGGAGCATATTCTTAAATTGGGATACGATTTGGAATTTGGCCCGTTAGGCGAAACAGTGAGAAACAACAAAGAAAATTTGGAAAAAAGAAAGCAAAAAAAAAAGAATATCCAAGAAAAATACCGTGAGATAGGTTTTATAATTGACCAGCCAAAGCAAGGAGAAGGAAATTCTAATGATGGAAACACATCAAGGAGATTTTTTTTCCGATCCAGAAACTGCAGCTTCTATAACTGGAACTGGGGAACAAATAATTCAGCACAATATGCTTCCAATTGGAGATCTCTCAGAAGAAGCGCAAGAAAAAAGGACCAAAGACTACAGATTCTTTCGCGAGCACAATACAAGAAAAATTTCCAGATATTGTACTAATGAAGATCTTATTAATATTTTGTTGTACACATCAGACCCATATATGTCCAGTATTCGACAAAAATGGAAATCAACCTCATTAGAGTTAAATGAAGAAGCTAAACAACTACTGCAAAATGAAAATCAAAGCTATTTGGAAGAAATTTTTACTAATATTGTTTAATTAATACTAGTTTAAAGATTATAATTTGTTTCTAATTTTAGTATAAATTTTTATTAATACATTTAAATAAAATATATGTGCACTTTAAATCAATAGTAAAAGTTTACTTAAAATTTTATCGATGTTGTGTTCTGTATATTATAATATATCCAAATGGTATTGATATTGTTGGGAATTTCAGTGTTATTTTTCAGTTTAATCCTCACAAGAATTAACTTTCTTTAAAAAAACCAACCTTTGGCCCCTGTGAATATTGAGACTAAATAAATGTCAGGGGCCAAATGTTGGCATTTTAGTTTAAGTTTAGGAATAATAAATAAGTATTGGTTGTAAAATACGATTGAAGAAAATAAGAAATTATAAAAAAATACTTATTTAAAATGTTAAAATATTCAACTTTTACATGGAAACTCAACAAAAAATTAAAATGCATTTTTAACTCCACATTACTTACGTTCCTATCAGTCGATTTTTACGTTTGAACACGCAAATTGAAGCTTAAAGTCCCTCCTATTGAACAAAATTGCGTAAAAAAATACCAATCCGGTCAAAAGTTCTAGAGTTTTGACCGCTATCTCGTGAAATTGACCACTGTGCACCGTTTAGGTAGCGCTTAGGTAGCCGAAATGAATTTAAAAATTTTCGGGAAATTTTTCACTTTTGCGGCTACCTAAGCGGTATCTAAACGGTGTTAAGAATCATTCCTAGGAAGTTCATATGTTCTCGAAAGTTGTTTATTGAGATCACTTTTATATTTAACACAATCTCTCAATTAAACATTGTAGTATAAGTCTTCAAACGCAATTATTTACTCGGTCTTATTTCCTTGATTTTATTCTATAATAAAACTTATAATCCTCTAAATCTGCTACTTTGTAATTGTTTTTATGTTGAAAAGTTTTCACATCAGTTTTCTTTTAATTATTACTTGTTTATTGGTTTAATGAATTTGAAAAGAAACAACCGCAATTTTAAAAATGACATTTAAGTCAAGAAAAAAAGAGAAAACATTTTTAAATCATAACTAGCTGTGCCCGCTACTTCGTCAGCTTCATTACAATATAATCTTCGATTTTGTTTTGAAAGCAATCCACACCAAAAACACTTACTTTTTAAAGGCTTTAGTTATGGTTGACGTATTTCCTTTATACAAAGGGTTTATTGCCTACTAAAATATGCTGCCTTTCTTTTGGAAATAATTTTTAAATAGCAATCCAGATTATATTTGCTATATTTGTGGTGAACAAACATATAAAGGGTGTTTTTTAAGCCCGATAGAACTTGAAATTATAAAAAATAACACAAAAAATTAAATTGTAATCAAAATTTTTTTTATTCGAAAGATCAATACGTGACATTAACATTTGAAAATGATTTCGGGCATATGGGCACCGCGGCTGTTCTTGACGAAGCGCATTCTGGACGTCCAATTTTGGGCCACTTTTTCGAGCACTGCTGGACGTATGTCACGAATAACACGAACAATGCTGTCCTCCAAGGCGTCAATTGTTGCTGGTTTATCAGCATAAACCAGTGACTTCACGTAGCCCCACAGGAAATAATCGAGAGGTGTCAAATCGCACGACCTTGGAGGCCAATTGACAGGTCCATTTCTCGAAATCAACTTATCGCCAAATTTTGATTTCAATAAGTCGATGGTTGCATTCGCCGTATGGCACGTAGCGCCATCCTGTTGAAACCACATCTCCTCCGGATCAATGTCATCCATATTTTCAAACAAAAAATCATTGATCATGGTGCGGTAACAATCTCCATTGACCGTAACGCGAACTCCGGCCTCATTTTTGAAGAAATAAGGTCCGATGATGCCACCAGCGTGAAATCCGCACCAAACGGTGCATTTTTCTGGATGTAATGGAGTCTGTAGGGTCTCTTGTGGATTGGTCTCACTCCATATGCAGCAATTTTGCTTATTAACAAACCCGTTAAGCCAAAAATGCGCCTCATCGCTGAACACAATTTTGCGATAAAACAACGGGTCAGTTGCCAACTGCTCTAGAGCCCAATCGTCGAAAGAACGACGCATATAATGGTCTCGTGGCTTCAATTCCTGCACCAGCTGGATCTTATACGGGTGTAGGCCGATATCTTTGCGCAAAATTTTCCACGTAGTGGACGGACAGAGCCCCAATTCCTGCGACCAACGACGAATCGATAAATTTGGATCTTCTTCCACACTTTCGTTTACAGCGGCGATATTCTCTTCAGTACGCACATTCCTTCGACGTGTTGGTGTTATTGCATCCTCTAGAGAGTATGTGGTACGAAATCTATCCACAGTTCGACGAATGGCTTGTTCAGATGGACGATTATGTAAGCCATAAAAATGACGAAGTCGTCTATAAGTTGCGCGAATCGACGACTGATTTTCAAAGTAAATTTGGATAATTTCGTAGCGTTGTTCAAGCGTGAGTCTATTCATGATGATTTGTCAGAGTATACTGAAACAAATAAAAAAAAATGTTTCATCAAAATTTAATTTTTTGTGTTACTTTTTACAATTTAAAGTTCTATCTAGCTTAAAAAAACACCTTTTATTTGAAAAATATTCAAAAAAGTGTTGCAAAAATGTTCGTTACACCAAAAGATTTGGCGGGAACGTTAAAATCATCAATGCGTAAAAATTTGGTACAAAAAATTTTATAAACGTGCCTTTGGTTAGCGAGACCGCGTCATACTTCCAACATTTGATATTAAAATCGGCATAATGAATCTGTTTGTGAAAGCGCTTGACATAAGCTACGAATGCAAGGTATCAGGATTAAGTACAGATAAATTAAAAGTTGGTAGTTTTGATGGGCCACATATTAGGCAACTCGTAAAATATCCTGATTTTCTGAAATCAATGACTGAATTCGAATCCAAAGCTTAAAATTCATTTGACGACTATATCGAGCTTATTTAGTAAATGCTATCGAACTTACACCAACTAGGGTGCGACATGAGCATAAAAATCCACTTCCACCACTCACATTTAGGCCGATTTCCACAAAAATTGGGCGATTTTAGTAAGGAGTAGGGTGAAATATTTCATCGGAATTTTATGACAATGGAACAGCGTTATCAGGGAAGGTAGCACTCACATATGATGGCAGACTACTTTTGGAGTTTGTAACAAGTTTTAATGCCCCACGTAAAAAATCATCATAGAAAGCGTAGAAAGACTTGATAAATACTAAGGGGTATCTGCATTATTAATTGTTAAAGAGTGGTTTGCTGAGTTTTGTTATTCCAGCAGAAATAATGCCAAAAGTTCAGGTCGCCTAAAAGTTTTCGTCACGCCAGAGAAATAGCCAATAATTTCCATGAAATGATGTTGGATGACGTGGATGAGGTTGTAGACAATTTAACGGAGCGGTTACATCATATTTTCCGTGCGATAAACAATCTAGGAATTTTATACTCGACCAAGAACTCAACCTCATGACCAGTTCAAAGAAATGTTTAGCGATTTTAAGACGCAATCCGAATGGGGTTTTGTGCCGTTTTGTAACAGTGAACGAAACGTGGATCTATCACAATACAGCCAACACAAGGCAGTGAGTTTTTTTTTGGATAAACGAGAAGGTCAAAAGGATTTTTTTCAGAATTTTTGGACAGAGTTAATATTGATTAGAAGCAAAAACGACCTCATCTAGCGAAGAAATTAATTTTGAATGAATCCAGCAATTTCTCCAGATTTAGCTCCTTGCGACTATTTTCTGTTTGGAATTCAACCAAATGCAATTTTTAAATTTTTTTCGCAGTAGAAACAAAAACCACAAATTTTTTTAGGTATACGGGATAACCCAGATATTGTTACCTTTTTTTTATCAAAAAATACATTGAGGTTCAAATCAGTTATTGCACTTCCAATATTAAAAAAATCAACATCCACAGCGACTATATAAGTCGTTACATTTTAAGTAAACGCACTTTTCGAATGTCGTGCACTTAGGCAGCTAGTTAGTTGCCGAAAACTAAAATAGATGTGTTGTTACCTTGTGGCTACTAAAAAATCTTCCATTTATTTTAATGTAGGATATAACTAATTCTGTGAAAATAAGCACATGCTGCTATGCTGCTTTAATAAATATAAGGGAAATCAAATTTCAATAGTTACACTTACAAACCATTTTGATAGCCTTGATAAAAAATATTTTAAATAAAATGAATCTGTTATTTATTTCCTTTAAAAAAATAAAATCTTCTTTATGTAAACAAAAACTCCCTTTAATGTGGAAAAATAGGAGAAAAGAAAAAGAGAATAAAAATGGTTTTCCGCAATTATCACCTCTTGGTTGAAGAAATTTTTTTATTGCTTTCATCATCTTTACGCTTAAAACTACTCAAGTGTCAGGGAAGAGCTTAAACAAATAAATAAATGAATGTTTGGGTGTTTGTTTTCAACAAAAGGGTAAGCTTGACGAGTAAACATATTTTTTTATTTACAATCAGAAGAGATTTTGGAAAATATCTTAAAAATAAATTAAATACACATTAGGGACAAAAGTATTGTACAAATGTCTCAATGATGAAGGTTTTTGGATGAGCTAAATAACCTAAGAGTTAGTTGTAGGAGAAGAGTTGCTAAACAACAAAGGTTGATGGTTGATGCTCCCAATATAAACAAAATTGCTGTTAGCTTTGAGCAACGGACGCTTTCTAAGGGCACAAAGAAGTGTTTCCTTTTATGAAATAATGTATATGAAAGGAAGAGAAATTGAAATTTTTCTTTTTAATTTCAAAACCTATTTCTTATTGAACACCATATGTATATGAAATTGTTGTTTGTTATAGCTATCAGGTACTTTAATAAATTAGCATTTATCCTATCAATAAGAATTTGCTTCCGTTCAGCCTTTGAAATGGAAGTAAACGCGACCATGTTCGACAATAAGGTTTTAACATTTGCCACAGTCAAAAACTTAAGCATTTACTTTTTTTAAAGAAATTTGGTGTATACGAGGGTAGTTTAATTATTCCTTATATTTTGAGATAAATAATATTATTTCGGAAAAACTGTTTCATTTCTATCGTCTTTTTAGTATTATTTTTTATTCCCTTGAAGGGAATTTGTTTAAGCCATTCAAATAATACATTTTCTTAAGGTCATTAAAATCAGCGTTTGTTTTGGTTTCACCTAAATCTTTTGGCAAATAGCTTATTCTTTAAAGCAAATGCAAACCGGCTCGGTTGAGATATCTGCACCTCAGAAAAGGTGTGACGGCAATTTTTTCTGTTATAATAAAAAAAAAACAATTTTTTAAAACCAAAATAACTGGAATATTTTTATAATTAATATTATTATAACGTACCAATAGGTAAAGTTAGGATTTTATCTGAAAGATGTGTAATTTTTCGTTATAATAAAGTAAGTGATATTTAAAGGTTATTTTTAGCTTACTTTCAATAACGAAAAATTCCAAACTTTAGCTATTGGTAAATTATAACATTGGTAAATTATCCCATTACAATATACTAAAGCTATAACAAAACGACAACCACAGACTGATTCTTTAACAAAGAAAAATGCGGTTAGTTACCTTTTTTCCCTCTTTAACCTTAAACTCATTTTTTATATGATTTTTAAAAATTTTTGATATAGCTCTCGTTAAACTCTATGGTTTGGAAAGAGTATAGTCGACTTTAAAAATTGAAATTTTTTACTCTTTTAAAATCTGTTAAATTTTTTTTTTTTGCTCTCCAAACATTGTATGTGTGGATTACTTTCGAAACAAAAACGAACAAAATATGTCACGAAAGATGTGTGAGCATAGCTAGTTTCAAATAAAACAACAGAAAGTTTAATTATATTTTTTGAATTTAAGTTTTTAAAATCACACGTGATAAATGATCTGCTTTTCTAAGAACTTCTAGTTTTATTTATTTAATATGGCATGTTTTATGTTCCCCTACAGTTGCTCAAGAGTAGTTGGGTTGCCAGGTAAGATATAGTTAACAATCCGTCAAAGTAAATGTGCAAGGTGAGATATATGGCACGTACCACCATTGTTGAGAACATGTCGATAACGTACAACATTCTAACAAAATTTATGGATAAAAAAGATTTACAAAAACAATTTTCTTCTGCACTGCTTCGCAAAGTTCCATTTTGAACTAATTCGGCTTTTTTAACACAAATCTTTAGACAAACACCTTTTATCAAATCGTCTTGGTGAATATTGGGGTCTATTAATTTTGCCGAATGCTAAATAATGTTGAATAAAAAAAACAATAAACATTAAAGTATTTAATATAAAAATCATCTCAAAAAATAAAATAACAATAATATATTTGGAATCGAAAAGTAATAATTGCTGGCCTCTTTTTAGCACGCTTTATCACTTCACTTTATTAGTAAAATTCAACTTAAAATGAAAAGGCAATTTAAACCCCTAATGACCTTTTTCTTACCGGTCGATTTGTACTTTTTATAGCAAAAATTTAAGATCAAGGTCGCACCTAATAAACAAAACAAATATTTCCAATCCAATCAAAAGTTATAGAATTTTGGCCGTCTTCTCGAGAAGTGGTCCACTGTACATCGCTACCTTTTTAACTAGCAGAAACGATGGCTTGGCACGATTATTGATACATCGGTGAATCAAAAACATAGCGCTTAGTATAGTTAGAAGAGGCCATATGATCTCAGTCCACAAGGGAGAAATATCTCGTATAATACATTTGTTTTATGCAAAAAGAATAGTTTTAGAAATTTTTCGATTTTGGCATTTCAAATCTATATTTTACCTTCAAAAGCCAGATAAAAGAAGATTTGTTTAACGACCTTCAAATCTAAACTTTTATCTATGAACAATAATCATCTAATTCAAATCAAATGTCGTTATCCTTACATTTTCTCGATCTCTATCCCATAATAGAGCTTTCAGCTCATTCGCTTAATAAATTAAAATGTACGGAAGTAATAATAAATCAGTCAAGTGTGAGTCAGATTCACTCACGTAGGTTTTTGTACTACATTTAATATACAATTGTAAAAGCGCAAGATGTTAATTTTTCACGACTTTTACGGGACACATTTTATAAATAATTTTGTTTTATTACTTGCTTTTAAGAATTTTAAGTATTTGCTTGTACTTGTTCAGGAGATATACGTCACAATCACTTCTTCAATGGGAATACCCTTTAAATTTTCATTCAATTTTTGCTATAGCAACCAAATACCGATTTCTAGGGAAGAAACTCTGTTATTTTATTTTTGATATTTGCTGTTATAGAAGACATTGTAAGACATTATGTATATTTATAAATTTAAAGTGTCTGCCTATTATGGTTGAAAAATAAGACGATGTAGTAGTAAAAACAATAAGGTTACGTTTTACCCTTTGGGTACGGAACCCCAAATGGTTTTTTTTTTTGTAATTTTTGTTAAAGTTATAGTTTTGTAGATATAATTTATTTATTTATTTTATTTATGACAAACAATTTTTTTATTTATTTAGGTCTATGGATATAATAAATCCTTACAGACTAGCATAATAAGTTTAAATTTAAAAATAATTATATTATTTCATTAAATTACTTAAAACATTTTAAAAATTCATTGAATGAAATACTTATATCTAAATTATTTGAAAGTTTATTGTATAATATATTCAGAGGTTAATTGATAGCATACGATGTTCTGTGAATATCTATCTTGTTGTTTCTTAGAGATCTATAAGGAACAATACAGATTAATATCATGTAGTAAATCAGGACAATCTATTAGACCCTTGACAAGACTACAAAAAAGTAATTGATGAAATATTGCGTCTTGTTTCAAGAGTTTTTAATGAAATTAATTCACATTTATCCGCATAAGAAGGAATTGGAATTGAGGGCAATGAATTAGAAAAATTTAAAAACGAAAGAGAATATTTTATATATTTTTTTTGTATTTGCTCAACACGATGCGTATTAATTTAGGAACTTGGGTTCCAAAGAAATGAAGCATATTCTAACCTGGATCTTACATAAGTAAACAGTAAACAGTATTTTCTTAGTGTAATGATCAAACAGATTATCATAATTACGACGTATAAAACTTAACATTGAATAACCCTTAGGTATTATATAATTTAAATGGTTATTGAATAATTTTCTATCAAACATTACACCTAAATCCACAACTTCATCGACGAAAGATAAAGTATTACCACTTAAAATATATTTAGTGATAATAGTATCGCAACATCTATGAAGAGTCATAGAAAAACATTTATTTAAATTGAAAGGTAGGCCACTATACTCAGACCAGAAAGACATTCTATCTAAATTCCCTTGATACCGAAGCAGATCTATAATATTTTGGTTCCTTTTTCGATGTTCTTCATTCCTCAATGATTTTTGGTATCCGAATGGTAATTTACGACAACCTTTATTGAGTCTCGTGCAGTCTTTTATTCTCGTCTGTAGTTATTTTAGACTGGCGACTGATAACTCTGTGACCTTCTTGGAAAACAACATCTTAAAATTATTTTCAGAGGAGTCTAAGGAAGTTAAAATTTTTCTTAATTAAGCTAAATATAACTGCCCTGCAAAGTCTGTGTCAACTTCTGCACTGTGCGGCGTGTTGTGGCGATGAGGGCACGAAATATTTATATTACAAATAGTTAAATGTAATTGCAGCTAAATATTTCAATTACAGATACAGTTACACGACATTGACTAATTGCATGTGTAATTAATTACTTGTTGTCTCCCAGATCTGTATCATCATAAATACTTTTGCTTACAAACGTTTATTTAATTTTTTGGCAACTAAGAAAAACAATTTTTTATTCAAAGTACTCGAATAATTCTGGGTTGAAAAATACATATCTATTATTTAGTTCGTTTAGGAAATAATACCTTAAATCCTAGAATTTATAATTAAAAACGAAAAATATACATTTAACAAAAATTTTTATTACAAGTTTACTGTTCATTATTTGCCAGTAAACTGCTATACAACTTGGTTACCAGGAATAGTTTTTGGTTGTAATATTTCTTAAAGGTATTTTGCTTATTCTTTGTAGTTTTCTGTACTCTTATAGTAAGATAGTAGGATTGTAATGATGGTAAATTGAAAAGAAAATTTTTTGAATATAGTTTTTGCGTATTCAGCCTTTTTCCAAAACTCTAAAGCGATTAGGCATGTACGAGTATAGGCAACGTTTAAATGCAATTTGTAATGAGTGTATACGAAGTTACTTTGATCAGCATTTGAGGCTTGAACGGTGTAAAAGACAGAATTCGTTTTGAAATTAATTTAAAAACACAAACAATTTATTCAATACATAACCCAGAGTGTAGGCGATAGTTGTAAATACATTCATACGTACTTAGTTGTAAGTTTGTGTTGTTAGATTTCCTTGATTGTCAACAAAAAGAAGTCAAAAAAATATGCATAGAAAAGGATGAGAATATTTTTTAACCTGAATAGTCAGTCATACACTGAAGTCAGTTTTTAGGGTTCCGTACCCAAAGGGTAAAGACTGTCCTCCGTCTGTCAACGTCTTTTTCTCTGGAACCGTAATAGGTAGACTCTTGAAATTTTCAGATGTATAACTATTGCCCCTATAGCAACAAATACTAAAACTTATAGGGTGTTCCGAAAGAAACGTGTTATTCATGTGTTTATTTCTTGAGCTGTAGAAGGCAACCACTTGAAATTTGCAAGCAGTAATTAAAACTATGTCTGCTATATAAACAAGTATAAAAATACAAACCTAAAAATTAAAAGGGTGTTTCAATAGCGACGTGATTTGCATTTTTATGGCCAAGTTTTTGAACATAATAGGTAGACTCGTGAAAGTTTCACGGATGGTGTATTACTATGGTCTCTATAAAAAATAATAAAATTTAAAGGGTATGGCGACAATGTCGTTATTTGCAAGTAAATGGCCTTAGTATTTGAACCGTAATATGTAGACCCTAGAATTTTATGCAGAAGATGTGTTGCCACGGATGATATGACAATTACTTAAAATTAAAGGCTGTTTCGACATTGACATATTTTTTCCTTATTTTTAAATGGTTAAAGGTATACTCTTGATATTTTTATAGAAAGGGAATTGCCATGGCCGCTATAACAACAAGTCAAAATATTTAACGGGTGTTCCGGTAGTTACGCATGAATTTTTTAAACGTGAGGTCTTACAGAGTGTGTACATTTATGTCCGCTATAGAAAAAAATAAAAAAAGTTACAAATTAAAGGTTTTTGCGAAAGTGGTAAATATTTATGTACTTTGTGAACCGGAACTGGTAGACACTTTAAATCTAGGCAGATTATGTGTAAATTTGTCTCCTGTAACAAGAACAAATAATAACACAGTGCAACACGGAAAAAAATAACCATATAAGGACACCACTACGTGATAAAAGACCAAAAAAAAAAAGACCCCGGTCTCCCAGTTTTGCCCAAAGTCCTCCAGGTTTCTTTTTATGGCCCCTCAAAGATTTGGGGCCCCGATGTCATTTTTGCAAAAAAATGATCATTTCCTCAAGCTCATATTTTGCAAACCGTGTCCGTATATGGTTATTGTGCCATGACTTAAAAATTTACACAGTGTGTAATAAAACTAAAAATAATATGGTGTTTCGATAAGGACACGATTTTGCATCTACTTGTATAACATATTCGATTGAACAGTGATAGGTTGATGTTAAAATTTACACAGATTATATTTTACAATATCTTCTGTAACAACAAGTAACGCAAGTAAATTTAATCAAAATAAAAGTGTATTTCCTAAATGTTGCGTTTTAGGCGGACACTTAATATTTACACAGGGTATTTGGTACTATGTTCTAATTAAAAAAATATATAAAAATTAAAGGGTGCTCCGTAACACGTGAAAAAGTTAACAGCATGTATTTTTAAGGTTTTACTGGACATAGTATGGAAACCTACCTGAGTGAGTCTGACTGGCACTTGACTGATTTATTAAATTTTAGCTGGAAAGGGGCTTTATAAGGGTACAATCTCAAGTTAAAAAATGTTTACAGACAATTGTAACAAAATATTAGAGAGTGTATGATGACGAGACAAAATTTAGTTAAACGTGTAAGACTTTTGCGAATTTTATTCTATTTTTGGCGAATTTTATCTATATCAATAAAATTTGTTTTTTATGATTTATTAAAAATATTTTTAAAATTAAAAAGATTGTATTAATCAGTCGTGTTTATCTCCAACTCGTAAGAACGAATACTGCCACTACCAAAAGCTTCCCTCTTATTTGTAGGTGTTTTTTTTCTTTGGCCTTTACCTCCTTATCATTGTTGTTGCTCCAGCAAACAATGCTGAAAGCTTGTCCAATATGAACAAAAAAGTGTTGCGTATGTATTTTGTATTAATGCAGTTGTTGTGTGCATGCATGTGTTTGTGTGTGAAAGAAGTAGTAACAAAGGGAATGAGGTTTTTCATAACCTTTTTGTTGAACCATTGTTTGTTTTTAATTTTCTAAATTTGTTTTTAAACTAAAAAAAAAAAATAAATAAATAAAAAAAACGAAACAATAAAAAAAATGGTTTTATTTTAGCTCAAACAAAAGGAAGTGGCTGATATATCTTTTTTGGCAAAACAATTGTTGTTCATTTTTTCTATATTGTTTATTAAAGATATAAAAACTAAGGAAATTCGTGCTTTTATAATAAAAACTTTTAAAAAATTTGATACTCGAAAGAAAAGGGACAACTGATTTCGTTGTTTTGAAAACAAATTATGGTCAGTTGGAATTTTTTATTTGTTTTAATTAGATTTCAGATAAATCACCAAAAAGGCAATTATTATTCCCTTTGGGAAGGGTTTAAATCATATATATTTATCTTAATATATTTAAAGATTACTTTATTTATTTTAGGTTTATTTTATTATTTTTAAAAAACAGTCTTAAAAGTGGAAAATAAAAATTTTTTTCAGTATTGGAATTTAAAAATTTAATTATTTGTTTAAAAAAAATTATCTTAATGAAAAAAGAAGTCGAGGAACTTACTCAAATTCTAGATATTAGGAAGATAATTTATTGTTAAATGACTCTCTAATTCTAAGAATGTTATTAACCCCAGTAAAAAAAGGCATCTTATATTGGAATAAGGATACTAAGCTGCCTCTTCACAAAATTTTGTTACAATTCATTCAGTTGTTTTTACGTGATGCGAACACAAAGAGGAAGAAAGACAGGAAATGAGTTACTATTTTATTATATGTAAGATTATTAATTTTTAACCGGCAAAAAAAAGAAGGAGGTTAACAATTCGTCTGAATGTTGCTTTTGTGCACACAGAACTCAGTTATTTCTGAACCGATTTTACAGATGGACCCCATTTTAAAAGAAGTTCAAAATTTTAAAAATTAAAATGTGACCCTATACAACATACATGATTTTTACGTGTATTTTGAACCGAAAAGGGCACCAATTTAACATTTTTGAAAAGTGCGTATCACTATAGCTTGTGAAAACAAAATGTTATAAAATAATAAATTCAAAAATTTAAAGGTGTCCCCATAGGTCACGTAATTTGTCATATATGGCCCTCTCTTATGAACCTTTATATAAAAACACTTGTAAATTATATTAACAAGTTGGTTATATTAACAAGTAAAAATTTTTGATCGCATATATTAATAATATTTAAAATGATGAATATTGCCAAATTTTAAAATTTTAAAAATAATATGGGGAATATTTTTGTAATTTGGCCTAAATTTGGCCTATCTTTTGTACCGTTATAGACAAACACTGAAAAATTTTACAGAATGACCATTACTATGTCCGTTATAATAAAAAGTGTAAATATTTAAAATTATAAATTATAGGGTGTCCCTATAGTAAGGGCGGTTACATTTTAGGGGTTGATGTTGATTACCACAAAATTATCTATTTTTGTCATTTCTACTTATTTTGATAATATTGGTATGGTTCAATTATATATGAAACAAAATATCGGCGGAATGGCCGCCGCGACCTCTTTGGCACACCTCCATGCGATGCTCCAAATTGTCGATGACGCTGAGGCATAATTGAAGTTCTATGCCGTTAATGCGCCGAATTATCTCATCATTTAGCTCTTGAATTGTTGCTGTCTTATCGACGTACACCTTTTCTTTCAAATAACCCTAAAGAAAGAAGACCAACGGTGTCAAATCACATCACATGATGACATCGTCACAACGTGAGATAACAAGGCCATTGAGTTTGTCGCGCAAAAGATACACAATCAAGCAACGCTCGATTCGCACCTATATTGCCAAGTCCGCTATAACAACAAGTATAAAATTTTGATTTGAAATTTAAGGGTGATGTTATTTGGCATATATGGCCCTTTTTTGAACCTTTATAGACAAACAATTGAAAGTTAGATGTCCATTACTATGTCCGTTATAATAAAGAGTGTAAATATTTAGAAATTAAAGAGTATAGTTCATGTAATGTTATGTGTATGGCCAAAACTTGAAACCTTATATTTAGACATTTGAAATAGAGTCTGTATTGTTAAATTCTCTATAACACCAAGTATTGAATTTTAAATTGGAAATTAAAGAGTATCACAGTAGATAATGTAATTTGATGAACATGTTCTTATATTTTCAAAAGTTATCGACAAACGCTTGAAATTTAAACGAATTGTGTGTTGCTGGGCCAGCAACAATAAGTGACGAAAATTGTTGTATATAGCCATATCTTTTGAAACGTTATAGACAGACGCTTGATATTTACATAGACGTATATTACAATGTCGTCTATAATAAGAAGTGTAAAGTTAGAAATTAAAGAGTCTACCTTTAGTTATATGACCATATCTTTTGATCACTTATAGATAAACACTCGACATATTACTATATCCTCATGGTCGACCTAATTTGTCGTATATGGCCTCATCTTTTGAATCATTATAGACATATACTTGATGTTTACAAAGAGATTTTGTTGGTATGTGCGATAAAAAAAGTATAAAATTGGAAATGGAAGAGTGCCTATAGAGGTGTTTGAGTCTCTAACTAACCACAAATCCACAGCTTAATTCATGTCTTGGTTCATGCCAGTTGTAGTACAATGCGTCTCCCTTGGGTGTTGTTGTGATGCCTTTCCCATTTCCTCGAACTTCGTCTAAAGCGGTGATTCATTGCAACTTGCAAGTCCCCCAGGGATACAAACTGACACTGCAGCATTTCTTAAAGCTTAGACAATGTGCTCTCGGGGAAAATGGGGCACCAGACGCCATAGTTTCTGAAGCCTGAATCTGGAAGAACAGATCTGTTTTATTATGGGTTCTCTTCGAGACCCGACCAGTGCCCAAAGGACTTGTAGCACGGGAACCGGTGACCCCAGAGGAAGCCTCTCATCTAAAGAAGCTTGAATCTCATCCAAACCCCTTGGCGCGTAACATTCTTAGTGAATCTGATTACATTCGACTACAAAGCTATTTTTTGCCATACATCAGAGGGATGACCCGCAAATGATTGCAACAATCGGGCGGGAGCACTTAAAGGTGTTAAAAGTGGCTAGACCTCCCCAGGTGACTTCCCCAGATGACACCACGGGGACATCTGTATCCACAGTTGAGATGAAAGACGGACCAAGATAGGTCTGGGCTTTCCTAAGTTAAAACCAATCATAGCCGTTGCTTGGTATCCAAAATCCCCTACTACACCTTGTGACAACGCAATAGCAAAATATATGAATTTGTTTGTACTTCACTATGCTACCTCAAAATATTCATAGAGCCATGACGAACTGATTAAGCCCAGTAAAAGAAAATGAGAGAATATTAAACTAATTAGTAGCTTTTACCACTTTTAAAAGCGAATATTTAAAAATAAAATTTGATGACTTAAATTTAAACTGTTGATAAATTTGTTTGTTGGAAAATCACTCAGATTCTTGTTATGAGAAATTCAAGGGAATTGCGTTCTTTGGCAGTTAAAACGCCGACAGTTGAAAATTAGACGGGAAGTGTCTTGCATGTCGTGCAAATTTCTGATTTCCCTATTCTGATCTTGAGTGGAGATATCTTAAAAATACATGTCCTGATAAAATATACGTTTAAGAAATTAAAATATTTTAATTGCTATTTTCGCTCCAGACTACTGCAGTAACTAATTGTTTGTAAAATTATTTTAAAATACCAAAAACTTTATATGCTTAAAGATTTCCTATTCGAGAATAAATTTAAAATATGTGTATGTGTATCTTACAATTGGGCATAAGCACAAACACTCACTCACACAGAATGTCTGGGAATAAAATTTACTTTTATATATTATGTGGCATCTAAACGCTTTAACATACACATAAACGTTTATATTATACCCCTGTGTCTTACTATAAAATCTTGTATTTAAAAAAATTCCTGAACATAATGACTGCGACGATGTGTGTAAGGAAATTTTTGTGCAAAATGTGTTTTAGTTTAAGTGGAATTTACACGAATTGACTGTCAAGAACTCATTTGGATAAAATATCTCTGCAGCATAGTGAAAATTTAATTAAATAAATAACAATTACTCTCTCACTTTAGCACACCGCACATACGGTATTTTTATAAAATAAAAACATTACATAAAAAAGGCAGAGTAAAACAAAACATTAATATAACCATCGTCAATTTAAGTAAATTTAAAATTTGTTTGTTAAAAAAATTATGTATTATGTATATCTATATAAATAAAAACAAATGTTGTTCGTTGGTAATCGCATCACTTAAGAACGGCTGCACCCTTTTTGCAAACTTTTTTTAAATCTTCATCATCCTTTTTTTTAAGTAGCTAGAGAACTATAACAGGTAGATCTTTACAATTTTCCACCAGTAACCCCCTTATTAATAGACATAGTTTAGGGAAACGCAGGCTGGATTGAAATAATGGACGTGGTACCTCCCATAAAAACTGAAAAGTGAACTGAACTTTGTGCATGTAACCCTCATACTTATGGGCTCAGTCTATAAAAATACAGACACGATTGGAATAGTGGGCGTGGTACCTCCCATACAAATTGAAAAAAATATTATCGTGTACCTAGAGAAACTACAATAGGTAGAGGATTGAGAGTTTGGGCAAGTAACCCTCATATTAATGTGAACATAAGTGAACATAAAAATACAGATCTCACATACCAAGTGACTAATTATTTTCGTATACCTATAGAACTACGACCCAAGTAAGCCATTTTTATTTATATGCAGCTGCCTGCTTAACACATAATCTAAAGAACTACGATAGGTAGAGTCTTGGAACTTTGCACAAGTAACCCTCAGACTAAAGTGTATAGTTTAGCAAAATATAGGCTGGATTGGGTCAAAACGGATTAGGATAGTGCGAGTGGTACCTCCCATAAAAAGTAATAGTATTATCGTGTTATTACACAAAGTCTATCAAAAAACAGATTGGATGGGAATACTGGGCATCGTATGTTGCATATAAAGTGAAACAGTTTTGTCGTGAATAGCATGCGTTTTCGGATTAAAGGTTAGCCATACTTTTCTTCCAAGTTTTTCTTGTATTTTTATGGATGGTATGATGTAAGGTATAGAATTAAAACTAAAAATTTATTACGATCTAATCATCTAATTTGGAAAAAAATATATAATTTTTAAAATCTTCTATTGTGTTGCCCGGTATCAAGTGTTTCTTATATTTTTGTGGATGGTATGTAAGTGGATGGTGTGTATAGAATTAAAACTAAAAATTTATTACGATCTAATCATCTAATTTGGAAAAAAAAGTATATATTTTTTCAAATCTTCTATTGTGTTGCCCAGTATAAAACTCGGGGCAAAATTGTTATGGATATAATTCGATTATATGGGTAAACATATTGGCTTGCTGTTTTTTAAAAAATTGTATTATACATTTACAGAATATTGTTTTACAATAAAAATGGTAAAAGCAATAGGGGTCCTCGCCTCCTGAAAGTGTCTATTAGGGGTACAACCGAAATAAGGCCCTATCACCACGCTGTAGACGATGTTGTGCTGAAACCGAAAAATGTTTCCTCAGGTCATTTCGAAACAAAAACGTTCCGCGTCGAACACGATTTCTGAAAGCCCTTTAAGATTTTATTTTTTATTTTTTCAAAATTTTTTATTTGATAATTATTTAACTATTTACATTTCTTATTTAAAAACTATCTCTGTTAAGTGAAATGAACTTAAGATTAAGAGTTCGAGTTGATTTGCATTCGGGGAAAATATATTGTACGACTTTGATGGCGCGTTCCGCACAAATGTTGCTGCGTTGTGTTTTTGGAATTCTTGATTCATCTTTCACCCAATGTCTTAGAAAGCATTTCTGAGCATTAGTAAAGCCCGATAATGATTTGTTTAAGGCTTCGAAGTCATTTTTCTTGTAACAATGGTCTGAAAACCAAATGTTGTACCAAGGGCCACATATAAATTCGCATATTGCATATAATTTGCTACGATATTTCGGAATTAGTATGTAAGCTAGAATTGCAAGAATTGTTCTAGAATTCCATCTAGCATTACTAATCGGTGGAATAGTCTTAAAGTTTATAAATGGAAATTTATTGTGCTCCATATAGTATTTTAAAGCCTGTCCTAGTTCATATAAATATTGCATATCATAACGCCACTTTAAATTTCGAACATATTTTCTGAATTTTTTAAATTTTGGGTCCACTTATCCGCGTTTTTCCGAACTACAATTTCGCTATGTTTAAAAGACATTTTAAAAAGTTGAACGAAAACAAACGATTAAATTCGATTATTATAAAATGAATGCACAACAAACTTACAAATTGGAGTATTGTACAATTTTTGGATATCAAAAGTGACAGCGCCTGCTTTTATTTATCATTTAACGCGGAACCTTTTTTAACGATATCGAAAATCTAAAGATGGAGCTCTTATTGTTTTTTTATACACTACATGGTATCGATAGGGCCATTTTGATATTTTCAAAAATTGTAAAAAAGTTGTATCCCTAGTGTCTATGTCTGCTATTTTTTTTTTTAATTTTATAAGTTGCTCGAGGTATTCAAAAACATCATTATGTCCTAAACACGGACAGGTGGACAGCGCTACATCTACTTACGAAATATATATACTTTATTGCTTCCGAAATAAGTACTCGTGTTGTTGTTGTTGAATGACACAACGGCGTTATTAGAAACTGGCTGTGCCCGCCACGTCGTAGGCATCCTAACATTATATATTAAAAGTATTCCACACCAATTGTAAGACAGTGCTTCAGTTGTGGTTTATATATTAACTTTATATAAAGGTACCCATTTCTGGATAAAATTCTGAAATTCATAAAAAATTTTGAAGATTTAATTATTATTAGTCGAACTGTTTATGTATTACATACAATTAAATTTATAATCAAGCTTAAGTTCGTTTTTATTCTCTCTAAGAAAGAATTAATTAAATTACAAATTAGGTGATAATATTAAAGAAAATTTGGGAAAATTTAATTTTTAGACACCAGCACGAGTGGAATGCACATTTTCTAGATAGCCACGTCCGTCATCAGCGCTACTTGTATCTAATCTACTTAGGGTAGTGTTTTAGTTGTAAGCATCATCTATTTAACCAACCAAACCCAGATAAAGGAATAAAAGTAAAAATATTCAACAAGAGGGAAGCTTAAGGTAGTGGTAGACTTCGTTCTCACCAACTGACGATTGATAATTGAATACAAGTTTTCTCGTATTCCTTTATCTGGGTTTGGTTGATTAAATAGATGATGCTTACAACTAAAACACTACCCTAAGTAGATTAGATACAAGTAGTGCTGATGACGGACGTGGCTGTCTAGAAAATGTGCATTCCGCTCGTGCTGGTGTCTAAAAATTACATTTTCCCAAATTTTCTTTAATATTATCACCTAATTTGTAATTTAATTAATTCTTTCTTAGAGAGAATAAAAACGAACTTAAGCTTGATTATAAATTTCATTGTATGTAATTCATAAAAAATTCTAAAAATTAATGTAAAGCTCTGTAAAAGGTGTTTAAAATATTTTAGTAACGTTGTAATTCCACAAAGTATAAATACCAATCAAATACAAATTTTATTCAATTAAACCGAAAATTGCGTTTCTTTACTGCTTTTTCTCCCATTCTCTTGGAAGTGGGAAATTTTTGCGGAAAAAAAGTATTCTATATTGGAATCAGGATGCTAAGGTACCTCCTCACAAAATTTTGTTAAAATCCATCCAGTAGTTTTTACGTGATGCGCACACAAATGAAAAGTAGACAGACAGACAGACAGACAGCCAAACGGAAATGCGTTACTATTTTATTATATGTATAGATAAAAAATATTTCACACGATTTGAATAAAGTGACTGCTGTGGCTGGTCCAGTCAGCCCAGGTTTTTGCGACTTTGTTATTAATGGAACTTTACAAGAAAATGTCCATAGTATACAAATTCTGTAAGATCGAATTGCTTCCACTGTAATTTGGGCATCTGACGTTGTAGCTAATGTCATTTGATTTGGTTGTTGAGCAGAGGATTTTTTCTCTTGTTTCTCTGCTTCTTTGAACTAATACCCCTGTCCCGTAGAAAAGTCCACGTCATAGCAAACTGTCGCTCCCTGTGGAAGCATTTACATCTCGCCGAGATAAATATGAAATTATCAGAACAGATGATTTTTCGATTTACTTTCAAATTTTCGATATTTCCGAACGATGATTAAGCGTAAAGCCACTTATTTTGGTGCGTGGAAGTATTATTCCGCCTAATGTTATTCATTTATTTCGGACAGAAAATATCTACCCCTCTGTATATAGGGATTTTTGAAAATTAATGCTATAATAAAAATTTCGGACCACATGTTTGTGTCGCAGCTTTAGAGCAAAGAATTAATGAATAAAGCAGGATCAAGTTTTCTGGCAACTTATTTCTCAAATAAAATATTGCCCAAATGTACATATGTATAATTCAAAATGCGATTAGGTAACAAATGTATCATAAAGAAATTTTCCCTAAGCTTCTACAGCTAAAAGGGGCTTAGGTGAAAGCAAGTACATTATTTATTAGGTATTTACATCTGTATATTAGATGGAATATTATAATTTTTGTTATTTTTTTAACACATTGTTCCGCAGTGTTAACCATTAAAGATTAAATATTATCTTAAAAATCCCACATTACTCGCATAAATTTATTACAATGTTTTCTTAGCTAAACTGTCAGACAATACCACAAATAGCACTAGTGCCGCAGGCTGTGACGATGATGAGGATGGTCGCTAAAATGTAAAAAAAATATTTATTTTATAACATTTATTTTTACAACATGTATATACGAGTATGTATACATATGTGTATAACCATTATCATGCATAGTTGCCAGACAAAAATAATCGTCATATTTGTCACAAAGGTTTTTCAAAGTACTGTTGGTATGAAAGTACTGTCGGTGAAGACCGTCGTCACTGACGTTTGGCGAGCGCTTTCGATGTAAAAACATAATTTTCAAGCCGCGTTTAAAATAGTACTGGAGAGTTAGTATGACCTGTTTTAGTATAAGTAGTAATGGGTTTAGGTAATTGTTCATTAGGGTGGTTTTGTACAGGTAAATTGATTGCTATCTAATATATTTGTGTGAGGTCAGTTAATATTTAGTATTTTCATCTTTTATTGTTACCTAGGCATGTGTGTCCATCAGCAGGTGTTTTTCGTTTGTTAGAATGTTTCTTCGAGTAAAAATTGTGTCTGAGGTTGTGTTTACCTGTTCGTTAATAACATCTCCCTTAAAAGTTTTGCGTTTTTTTAGATTTCAATGTTTTCAAGAATGTCTAGTCTTCGTCCTTTTTTTCCAGGATGCAGCAATGTCATACATTCATCTATTTCCCTTGGTGTGTGTTGCTGAGTTTCAAGGTGTAGTGCGAAGTTGGATTCCTCTCTTCTTCGTTTGTACGAACGCGTGTGTTGTGTAATTCTTGTTTTTAGTGTTCTTCCCGTTTGTCCTATATATGTATGGTTGTAGGTGCAAGTAAGTATGTATACTCCGCTGTTGTTAAATTTGTCGGTTGTTTCTGTTGATGTCTTGAAATTATGTCGTAGAGTATTGCTGGTTTTCAATGCTGTAAGTAGACCCTGCTTGCAAAGGCTTAGTTGACTTATATATTTCTGGTCCTGTGTAGATAAAAATGTGTTGTCGTAGCATCAATTGTATTAATTGATTCTTCTGTTTATCTTTCTGTTCTTCGTGTTGTATTGTCTTTGTAGTTTGTCTATATTACTGCTTTTGTAACCGTTATTTTAGCAGAAAGGGATTATCTTAAGTCTGTGTATCATATGTGCAAATTCTGCGTTTATGTTGCGTAGGGTGGTTTGATGCAATGTGGATAGTAGTGTCAGTCTTAGTTGGTTTTCTGTAATTGAAAAGCGCTAAAGAGTCAGTTCCTCGTGTTATTGCGATGCCAAGATAGTGCAAAGATCTGTCTTTTTCCTTTTCCATTATAAAGGTAATGTTTTTAAGTCTGTCAGAATTTGTTCGCAGACGTCCTGTTCAAGAATATGGTGTACGTTATGTTATTAAGTTTATTTTAAGTTTTTCCATTAGTGTTTTTACATGCGTTAATTCGTGATGCATGGAAATTTCCATAAAGATTGCGGATGTTGGGTTTCCCATGCCGAGTTTGTCTGGTAATTTGTAGAAGGCGTTATTAAATCTAAAATAGTTCTGTTTTATCATCATCTTTGCAATATCCATAATTTCATTGACGTATTGGCGGTCGTATAAAATGACGTGTAGGTACTGATGTGTAAAGTTCCTCAATGTTAAACGAAACGAGTAGCGCGTTTTCTGTTGTCTGGATGTCTTTAAGTTTGTTGGCGAGGTCTTTAGTGTTGCGTATAATGTATGTATTTTGTAAGTAGGGTGGTGAGATGTTTGGCTAAGTTATATGCTGGGGCAGGTCTGTAGTTTCCAATGGGTCTCATTGGTATGTTTTCTTTGTATATTTTCGGTTGTGTTCTGATTATTGGTGGTCATGTTGCGCAGATTACGTATTTCCTTCTAGAAGGCGTCAGTAGGATAATTTTTTCTAGTTATCAAATTTTTCTAGTTATCAAATTTTTCTAGTTATCAAAAAAATGTCTATGTGACAGGCAAGACTTTTATTACGATTTCGTAATAGAAGCTACTATAATTTTAGTTTTCGTTTTTAGATTTGAATAATAACTGTTTGGACTGATCTAAGCTGATTATGGGTTTCTAACACCCATAATACATAATTTTTACTTAAATTTGAATCTGTTAATCATTTTTTAAAATTTATTCTATTTTTGTTTGGAGGATTATGTCGGCTTCACTGTAAAATATATTTTTTTTACCATTAAATCGATTTTAATTTGCGCGGTCACCATATACTTCCATGGGGCTAATTAGAATTTTATTTTGTAAAATTATTATTTACTTTCGTTTTTTAAAAGTTGGTGTTTTTGAATTTTAACCACAAAAACTGCAACAATGTGTTCCACACTACTTATACGTACACTTACACTACACCACTTATTTGTATAGCATACAACTTACTACTTACAATAGGACGCAAAGTCCTTTAATTATTTAAAAAATTTTAAAATTTAAGATAAATTATGTCAAAGGAAATCATAATTCGCAAAAAATCGTTAACTCTCTAAACCTTCATATCTGGCAACGGTGGTAACATGTCTAAGGCAATCTTTCGTTGAAGTATTGGATTAAGACTTAATATTGCCTGCCATATGTGTGTATCTCTATATATGTATGTATATATACTTATAAATAAATGTGTTTGAATAGAACTATGGCTGTGTAAGTATGTATAATGCTTCTATTAGATTTGATATACACGTGTTCACAGGTACAGAGTAAATAAATTTAATAATATTCTTTGGTTAGAGATAAAATATTTATATGTATGTATGATGTTGTGGAGTGTTAGTGTTAGTGTTAATACACCTTGTATTATACATATAAAATATACTAAGCAAAAGCTTTGAAATTAAAAAATACGAATTTGGAAAGAGCGCTAAGTAGTGACGTTGGCTGCAAACAAACTGTCATTGTTTTTTGGTGGGAAAGTGATGACATTTTAGCAGCGGCCACATGCTCGAAATCATATTTAAAAATTAATGTCTATAAATTATCTCTGCTCACTGTTTCCATCCAAAATGTTTTTTTTTTAGACTATGGTATAGGAGCTAAGACGCCTACTGCCCCAATCCAGTCTGTGGTTTGGTTAGACTATGCAAATCAGTATGAGGGTTACTTCTGCAAAGTTCCAAGACGCTACCTATTACTGCCCTCCAGGTATTACTGCCTTTCCAGCCAGTATTACCTTAAACTATGTATATTAATAAGGCGGTTTCGGGTGAAAAATTTCAAAAATATTCCTGGTATAGTTCTTTAGCTACTAAAAAATGGGAGTGTAAGTGGACGTGTTAAATTATACTTTATCAAAAATTATTAAAAACTTAGGGTTGGTTACGATGAGATTTAAAAAAATCGCCAAAACGGTACAGCCGTTCTTAAGTGTTGCGATTGCCAACGAACTACATTTGATTTTATTTATTTTCTAATTGATAAAAAATTTAACTAAAATTTTTTTCTCTGGTTTAATTCCGTCTCTAAACACTCTTTACTTCTACGAACCCTATTGCTTGTTGTCTTTTCTAGCTTATTTTTAAATTCTCTACCGTTTCATAATGCATTTGTTAAATGTAAACTATAAACAATATAAAACTAAAATATGTCATTTACCTTTTTGAACAAAACGTGTGAAATTTGAAATTTTCTTTGTGGCAGCTCTGCCGGAATACAATTTTTTATTCACACATAGATTGTAGCCTTCCTGCTTTCAACACTTTTGTTTATAATTTTCTATTTCTTCTTTTTTTGCAGTTTGTTCACGTATGTTTGTTTTGTGTGCATGCAGTTCCGTATGTTTGTTTATTATCACCTGCCAGCAAAACAAATGCTTAAATTTGAGCAAAAATATGCTCGTGTCCACTTGACCACTTGACCTTAAACTCAAAATAACAATAAACAAAATAAAAACCAAAATGATCGCAACATTTCTTATTAACGATATTTTAAAGAATTTACTACCATTTGGATATTAAACTCTTCTAAACGCAAAAATATTAAATAAATTTCCACCGGATATAAAGGAGCAAAAAATTGCTTTTCCATTGCTTATTTTTAAAGTATTCTTTTACAACTTATTTTAATTAGGAGCAGAGTTGGATTTGGAAATAGATTTTTGGATGTTGAAAAGATGTTTGAAGAAACAGCTGACCCACATGTATGTTGGACCCTTCTCTAATATACATTGACGTGAAAATCATTTGGAGCTTAAATTTAAACTCAACCTGAATTTTCTAAATTAAAACACTTTGAGTGCAATTTTATATGCATAACAAGTTTAAGGTTTTCGCCTTAAGAAATCTTCATCTGATCGGCAGAGGTTAAACTTAAACTCATGAGAACAAGGCTCATCTTATTATTTTTGTTTAGGTTAATGGTATTGGATAAAGTAAAAATATAATTAATTTTTAAAAAGATTTAATTGTACACCTCCACAGTTGAAAAATGTTTCTCCTATGAAGGATTTTATTCATATTTAAATCTAAACATATAATATAATAATTAAATAATAATAACATTTCCTAACTATCTATCTTTCTGCCTGTGTTCGCATCACGTAAAAGCTACTGGATGGATTTTAATAAAAATTTGTAGGGAGGTACCTTATCCCTATCCTTATTCCAATAAATTATACTTTTTTCGCAAAAATGTCTTATTTCCAAGAGAAAGTGAAAAAAAGCAGTGAAAATACGCGGATTTAAAGGTTCTGCATACTTTAAGGGATCTTTTATTTTTGAAAGCGAGATATTTTAAACACGGTTGCGCCACAGATGGCGCTGTTTTAAAATAATGATAAAATATGTTAAATAAAATGCTTACTGCCAAGTAGCCAATTGAATAAAATTTGTATTTGATTTGCAAATTTATTTTGTGAAATTACATTGTTATTAAAATATTTTAAACACCTTTTACAGAGCTTTACAATAATTTTTAGAATTTTATATAAATTATAGTATTTTATCCAGGGATGGGTAAATTTATTTAAAGTAAATACGTCAGGGTCTTAGAACTTTTGTTGATTACTTTGAGAGCAAAATCGAACAAAATATTGTCCGGGCGCACACCACGTATTTGGAAACAGCTAGTTCAATATATATTTGTTTAAAACAGAACGAAAAATTCTTAATTAAACGATTAATTGTATCAATTAACTATTTAATTAAATATTAATCAGAAACCAATTGAAACCTTTAATTGGTGCAAATAAATTATTCTGTGTAGTTATGAAAAACAAACTTAATATTCTAATTAAAAGAATAATTGAACCAATAAAAACAGTAATTTTAATTTAATTTATTAGCGATATATTTTAATGATTAATGAGGAATGTTGTGTAGTAAGCTACACTCTACGGCAATTTCGTTTCGCACACTATTAAATTAAATTAATAATAATAAAATTATTATAATTATATTAATTATGTCACATATTATTTATTATGAAATAAAATATTTAATGGAAACTTTCTTTTCTTTAAAATAAATATCAACACGTAAACTCATTTTTTACCTAGATCAAGTGCCTTTACAGACTTATAGGTAGTGCGCTAGTCTATTTGTAGGAAGATTGATGATTGTCTTAGTGTTTTTTTCCGAAACGCTGCAGGTAGTGATGTGTTAAAAAGAAATACATTTTATTAAATTTTCCCATTATAGTATTTACTATTCATATACTGATATCTATTGAGAACGGCAAGTAACAGGAATCAACAGCATGTGGAAATGATAAAACTTATTGGAAAAAGTATTCGTAAGTCCAAACGTTGAGTGCACTCTAAATATAGCTATTCATCGAAACCAAAGTTTTCTACTTCATTGTAAGCTTAAAAGGTCAATTGGGTAACTACAGTTGAAGTAGAAATGAAAGGAACAGCCGTACGAGGTGTGTTCAAAATGCTACATGATTTTATACATTCTTCGATGTTACTAAGACCGATATATTGTTTTATCTTTGTTTGATAAATCTGTTCTTATTTTTTGTATAAAGTAATATGTATCTGTTTTAAGATAGTGAAGTTTTACTGCATTCTATTTCTTGTTTTTGATGCAGTAAATCTTTACTGTAAAAAACTTTGTGTTTAGCTAACAAAAAGTTTTGTTTTGGTTTAATATAAGCTGACATTTTTTGTTAGGTTGTATGTGTTTAGTATACCATCGAGTCTACCGAGGCTCACTAAAAGCCCTAGTTAAACGCCATCGGCATCAAATAGATTTTCGAATGCAAGAGATCCAATATTTGTTTATTATTGCATTATTCTCCAACAGAAACATACATACAATATCTCTCACTGCTTTTGCAATATGCGAACTACTCAAATTATTCTCTACCCTGAAGCAATTAAATGTATTTGTGTTTTCAATATATTATGAAGCATAGTGTATTTTCCCTGAATACCAAATTTTAGTTAATCTGGAATCTGCACTTTATACCTTTGGTAATATTTGAGTATAAGTCCACAACTTTTAAGTGTATAGCCATTGGTCTATAGTTGGTGATAGACCCCCTATCATCTTCCATCCAATGCGTTATTTTCAGGAGTAAAGTAAAATTTTGAGTCAGAACTAAAATGGCCAGACCAAAATTTAACTTTTCTGTAACTGGGTCTCAGGCAAAAATTATTAAATTCAGTTGAGAGTGCGTTTTATTATATGGTTGGGTATATAGAGCGCAGTTTGCCAGATAGAGATATACGTTATCGGCGTTCTTATATATTGAGGGAACTTTCAACAGTGTCAAACTGGAGGTTATTAGGGAATTACTAGTAGCTTCTAACATCCAGGACTTCATAGAGGAGTGGATTATTCGGTTGCTTAGCGGCAGAATTATCAACTCGGATCTGGGAGGCGGCTGTTTAAGTAAGGTTGGGTTAAGCAGGCAGCTCCAATACAGCTCACTTGGGTCCAAGCATTGGTCCCTTTGTATTATGTAAGGTGGTTAGCGTCATTTTGCGACAATTTAATACATAGGGGAAATAGTGTCCTAGGCAGACGACGGGGTGATTCTTGTAAAGGGGAAATTTCTCTCCCCTATCAGTGAAGTCGTACAAGCTGCGCTTGGAGAACTCTCTTTCTGGGCCTCGAGGAAGGGATTGAAAGTGGGAAAAACTGAGTTAGTTTTGTTCACAAGGAGATACGAGGTGGTAGGTGTCAGACCACCTAAGGTCAATTGTGTCGAGTTAAAAAAGTGAAAAGTGAGGCTAAATACCTAGCATTTTATCCATATAGTAAATTCATCTGGAGTAAAAACATTCAGGAGAGACTCAAGAGGGATCTAAATACCTACTACGCCTGTAAGAACTCCAGAGCTAGCAATTGGGGCTACGACCAAAGAAAAGTACACCTCAAGCAACTTTGGAGATCATTCTGCACTTTTTTTCCCATTGAGGGAATGGCGGCGAGAAGTTTGCTCAGACTTTTTGAATTAGGGTTAGTGTGGTCAAATAAAATAAGACACACAATGATTCTACTTGAGGTCAGACTCAACGGACCGTTTCCAAGAACCCTGGGCTAACGGACTTTATGGTCACTGAGTGTAAATGCAAAAAGGCTATCGATATGCTGGAGGAATGTAATGTTTGGGGCAAAAAAATCGCTGACAAACTTGCAATATTGGGCTCGGAAGGAAATAACTTATTTAGGGTAGAAAGCCACCGATTAGCCGCTGCTACAGGATTATATCCGACTGGGTAGTTAAGATAACCAACCTGTTTTGGAAAGTAAGGGGACGCTGGACGCTGCGAAAACAAATTTACAAGTAGGTTTAGACAGAAAGGTTCTGAGAGTCATGATAAGTGTGATCATTGGTTACTGCACCACTGGGACAAGAATCAGCAAATGAGTCGCCGGTACATCGGACTTATGTAGGAAGTGCGAGAACGAAGAAGAGTTGGAAACTGTGGAGCACATCGTGTGTCACTGCACGGTATTACAATGCCGCAGACTTAGATGGCTAGGTGAAAGATTTTTCGATGAGCTCTTCGCGCAGTGTAAAATCGAAGATGTCGTCGGCTTCATCAAGGAAATCGGGTGGCTCAGTGATAGGTAGCAAGACGCATATATGTAGGTCTCTCTTTTTCCTTTTGTATTTCATAGTTGTAGTTAGCTGAAGGCAATTACAATCGATCCTCCGGGTCTCCGATTGGATGTGCCAACCCTTCTTAACCTAATCTAATCGAATGTAACCAAGATTATTTAGTAGTTAAAGGACAATGGATTTCGATGAGTTTCAAGAACGACATAAGAATATTTGTTACTGAGTTGGAAATGATTGGATATTTTTGAAACGGATTAAATTTGATACTTCCTTGTAAAAGCAATTTATTCGGCTTTATATAGGTTTACGGTATACCGATTCATTTGGAAACAGCCCTGTTGAAAGTACATCCGCTATAACGTGGGATTGAAATAATTGGTTAAAAAAACCAATCACTTCATTCGCAACTTCTAAATTTTTTTCAAGGTTTTAAAAATACCTGTTACAAATATATTTAATCTAATGGATTTTAGAGATCGTGAAGCACAAGTGTCGTTTATAAGTTAATAACTTTGTTCAAAATAACTTTAAGTTTCCTACTTTTTCACAACACCCTTCGTAAATAGGTGTGAGTGGAAAAGTTTTTTTTGTTGTTGTTAGCATTCAATTACTTTAAATAAACAATTTTGTGGTCAAGGTGTTGAATGTTTTCCTCTTGTTTTTTTTTAACAAACTACTATTAAGCATACAAATGTGTGTATCGATGTTCTCAAGTAGAAAGGCCATAACTCCAATTTTTAGTGAAATTTAGATTTTCAGTGATTCCACTACATTTCACAAAAATACATTTCGTCACAAAAATTTATTGCAAAAGTTTTAAAAATAACGCCATTACAAGCGGTTGTGCCTTTCAATCTCCATTGTAGATATTACAGTTTCTATTATTTTTTTACCTTCTCCTGTAAAATTACAATTATTTGAGTTAGGGCCTTTCGATTTGAGACCAACCAAGTATGTATATTAGCATAGTTTTATAGCAACCACATCCATATATACATCTAGACGAATATTTACACAAAAATATTTTTAATACACATACGTATATATGTATGTATGTGTTTAAAATAGACTGGCCATATTTTCATAAATATTTTTAAATATACCTGCAGTTATGTAAATATAAAACAACCATGTCTTCACACATACAACATACAACAAGTTTTTAATAATGTTTAAACATACAACTACTCAGCACTTGGAAACACTGTGTATTTTATTTTATAAATTTAAAATGTACAGTTTACTTACACTTGCTATAAAATATGTATATGCAGACAAAATTTGCAGGTAAATATGCCATTTTTTCAGTAAATACAAAGAGTGAAGGACACTAAATCCTTTTAAAGTATTTGAATTTATTCAATAAGGTTTGACAGTGAAACGTTCATACTAACATATACATAAATATAATTTGTACTTATAATTATTTAAACGAATTTAATTACTAAAATTTATTATCATTAAAATAAATAAAAAACACAGTTTTGGACACATTCTTTTTATTTTTAACGGACTTCAAAAATGAAGGAGGTTATCAATTCGCAGAACTCAGCTATTAGCACAACCGATTTTAAATTTTTTTCCTTTATTTGAAACGTTATGCTACCAGTTTGGTCCCATTTTAAAAACAGTTCATAACTTAAAAAATTAAAGGGTGCCCCAATAAAACATACATGTTTTTTACGTGCATTAACAACAGTAAAGGGCACCAGTTTAATATTTAAAAAAATGCGTGTCATTATAGCTCCTAACAACAGAAAATAATAAAAAAATTAAATTAAAATTTAAAGGGTGTCCCCATAGGTGACGTAATTTGGCCTATAAGGGCCTATCTTTTGAACCGTTAGAGACAAAACCTTGAAAATTTGACAAAATGTCAAATATTCATTTGAATAAATATTCAAAATTATAAATTAAAGGGTGCTCCAATAGTTCATTTAATTTGATGTATATGGCCATACTTTTTAACAGTTGTTTACAGACCGTTGAAATTTACAAAGAACCTGTATTGATAAGTCTGCTATAACAAAAAAGTATAAAATTTTAATTTAGAAATAAAAGGGTCTCCCAATAGTTAATGTAATTCTATGTATATGGCCAAACTTTCTCCTATAGACAGAGAGCTGAAATTTAAAAGGAACCTGTTTTGCAAAGTCCGCTATAACAAGTACACAATTTGATTTAAGAAATAAAAGGGTGTCCCCATAGATGATGTAATTTGACCTATATGGCCCGTTTTTTCTTTTGAACCGTTATAGAAAAACACTTGCAAATTAGGCAGTATATCCAGTACTTTGTCTTGTGTAATAACAAGTATAGAGAGACATTTGAAATTTAAAAAGAATCTTTGTGGCCTTGTCCTTCAATAACAACAGGTCTTTAATCTAAAATTCTAAATTAAAGGGTATCCCAATAGGTGATGTTATTTAATCTATGTGGCTCTATCTTTGAAACTGTTATAGACAGAAGCTTGAAAGGACGGAAGCTGGTGAAAATAGCTTAACTTTTGAACAGTAATATGGAGATGCTTGACATTCACATAGTCCTTACTTTTTTCCGCTAATTTTGGCGCATCTTTTATTTGGTTTAAATCTAATTCTTACAGGTTAATTATTACATTTGTTTTGTTCTGTTTTGAAGTCGGTTTTTTGCAAGAATTATTTATTTAAGTTTGAATAAAATTGGTGCTTTGTTGATTACTTCGACGTGCTTATGGGTTATGGATTGAATGTATGAAAAGCTGTAGGAAATACCAATTTCTTAAAAACCAATAATTGTTCATTTATATGAGAAATTACAAGAGGTTTTAAAATGAATGGAGACAAATGGAAAGATAATGATTTTATTAATATTTGGTATAACTAGATTGGGGAATGTTTCGAAGTATATTTTTAGGTTAGCTCACCTTGTAGATTTTGTAGATCCTGTATGGTGTACAAATGAGGAGTGTAGAAATTTCGTTTCAATCAAATTCACAATTTATTAAACCTTAATTGCTAATGGTTTTAATTATCGATATATGTACATAGGTTTAGCATGAAGTACAATTGATGTAAAAAAGGTTTATTTAATTTAGCAAATTCAATTTTAATGTGGTTAGATCAATGTTTTTTTAGTAAGTGTCTGATCATTTTGAAAAATTGATTTTTTTACGTTCATTTAGTTTTACATTACAACTTTGACTTATTTTATAGTCGATTATTCGTTACAATTATCAATCTTAGAATTACTAAACATTATAGGAACTTTCAAATCCAGTGTAATTTCCGTTACGTTTAACTTCTTGTTTTAATACATGAAAATATAAAAATTATTTGTTAATTTTTCGTATAAAATATAATTTTATACAGAGTTTTTTTTCTTTCAATCAATACCTTTATCTAGTGATTCCCATGTATGTTTTTTGCCACACAGGCACGCAGCCTTATTTTTTATTGATACCACTATTGGTATCACTGATGTTCACTGCTGTTTCATTTGTGCTTTAGAATCCATGTATCATAAGGTACGATTATTCCTGATCATAGAAAAAAATATGTTTGCCACTTAAAGCTTTTAATTGGTTTTAGATTAAAATTTAATTAATTGATTCAATTATAATTATCAATAATAATTATTTGTTCAATTAAGAAATCTTTTTGTTCTGTTTTAATCAAATCTGTGGCAATATGGAAGAGTAGCTTAAGTCGAAAATTGAAGTTTTGAGATATCGTCAATTTTGTGTCATTTTTATTCTGCTTGATTTTTGCGAATAATTTATGAATTAATATATTTGTAACATGTTTATTAGAGAAAAAATACTGTTGAATTCAGAAGATTTTACGTCTTTTCTACTTAAACTGAATGTTGCGTTGAACTGGACTTTAAGTAACTTAAGCGCTTCTGTTTAAATAAAAAGTATCTATTGTGTAGTTTTAAGTAAACATAAGAGGTTTGAAAACAATGACTTTATTTTTTCAAGGTTAACATTTATACAGCTTAAGTGAAGTTAGGCGATACCGTTATATGATGAATGGAACATCTGAGATGTAAACAAAATTATGTGTACATAAGTTGTTTTGATCAATGTATTATTGATTCAAAAAACTTAAGCTAAATAGTAAACGTACATAACATTGATAAAAAATTTAGTTTTTTAAAATGGACTAAACACATATAAGCGCCTTTGGTTTTATAGTGCGCCAAGGGCCTTAACTCGTTTCTCTCTTATGTCGACATAAGCTACTCTTCCATATTGCCACAGAAATATATATTTGAATCAATTGAAAAATTAATTGAGTTTTAATTTAAAAATATTTAAAACTTTTAATTGGTGCAAACATTTTTTCTGTACTTTAAAGTCTAACGGATATTACTTTCGTTTCAAATTTCATAGCGAAATTTTTTTTTTTAATAAATACGTCGACGGCCTTAACTATTTTCCAATTAGCTTCCATAAGTTTGGTAAAAATGGAATTTATGGTGCAGTTTAAATTTGTCGGAAATTTAAAAACATTTTTATTTTCAAATTTTTATTTATTGTATCTTCAATGTACTTGAACTAGCTTCAAGATTTTTTAAATATGATACTGCATATTTCGCAATTTCGGATTTAACTGTTGGCACGTGATCATTCGTAGAATCTTATTTTGGCGTCTTTGGTTTTTTTTTTTACATTGCTAGCCGAGGCAGTGCCCATTAATTGAATGCCATAACACCAAATTGGTTTTAGAAGCGAGAATAGAATTTCCGCCAATAAGGCAGTTTAGTTGGACGGCTCTTAACTTCATTTGTGTTAAATTTGATTTTATGTGACGTTTCCAAGTAAGGCGCCGGTCAAGATGTATATCGAGGTATTTGACGTCCGATGGCTGTGGTATTTATGCAAAGTCCCCACGCAGTGTGAAAATTATGTAAGTAAATTTTTGTTCATTCACCTTTATTCTTCATTTCTTCAAGCATTTTTCTATATTTAATACGTAGTCTTGTAAATATCATGATGCTACTTCGGAACTTTCGTGAATGCTTAAAAAAGCTCTGCATTCAGCAAAAGTCAATGTGTGGACTCGGTTATTCTTTGGCATGTCTGAAGTTTACACTAAGTATAAAATGGGTCCCAACATACTACCCTGGGGACACCGGCTTTAATTGGCTGAAGTGAGCTCAAAAATCTTCTTCTTTTACAATAACTTATGTATTAAGCCTTCATGCCATACCTTAGCGAATGCCTGGAAAACATCGATAAAAAGCTCAAAGCAGTATTTTCTTTCTGTAAAGGTCTTCTTACCTGACTGACATGTAAGTTTGTTCGATCGTGCAACGTTTCAGCTTAGTTATTAAAATCCTCTCAAACAGCTTTTGTATATTAGATAAAAGGCTTATATGTCTGTATGATTAAATTTTTGTATGGTCTTTTCCTGGTTTAGTAATCATAGTTATTAAGGAAACCTTCCAATCTGGAGGAAAGTATTCAAGACGTAAAGTGGCATTAAAAATAAAATAAATAATTTTACAAGCCATACGGGGCTACTCGAATAACATCTTGTTTCTGGTTCTTAGTTCTTGATGTTTTAATCTTAGCAGTACTATAGCGCTAGCCTCAGCGTTGGCAACTCAACTGTATCAGTTGATATATTTGGAGTAAAAACCCCTTTTGAATGTCTAACAAATAGATTGCCTTTTTCTGTATTGTTCCTTGCCCAGCCTCCAGACGAAGTTTGCAAGGGAGGCTTATGTACGACTAGCCTTTTAAGGTTTCTGATACTTAACATAAGTGCAGATAGTTTTTCAGCAGTTTCGTGTACTCTTTAAGTCTTCTTTTGAGTTGTCCTTATCTGTGTGTTTGCCAATAGTTCGACATCTAAATAATAACAATGAGTACTGAGATGTTTTCTATATTTCAACCAATTTGTGCTTGTGGTAATCCTTGGTGAAACGATATTTTGTTAGTTCCATATATTAAAATAATTTTAAATTTTTAGTATATCATTGTGAAATTTCGGTTTTGGTTAAAATTGCTATTATTTTCCAAATATTATTTTTTCAGACATCGTACACTAAGTCATAAACAGTAACAATTCAAAATTAACAAAAGCCCAGAAAGCCCAGAAGAACATGGTTGTAATTTCATAATCAAATTGAATTCTACAGCAACCGTATAATTTCAGATAAAGAACACAGTGATGCAAACTGAATTTTTGTGGTCGTTAGCGATTTGATCTGTGAACTTGTTTATGAAAAAAAAAAAACAATTTTGGTTTTGACTTGTGACTGGTTATGATTAAGCGTGCGATACGTTTAAAAAAAATAATTTACTTATTTTTTTTATTTAATAAAGTAGTCTATGCAATAAGTCTTAAAGACTAGGAACAAAATGTATAAATACTTAACACACACTGTGGCACTCACAAGCGGCAGACCGGCTAGAAATTGAGTGTCCATTAGTTTAGGAATTGCGGGTTTAATTTCCGTTCCAAGACTCTAGGTGTTTTTTGAAGACAAACCAGGAGCTGTGAAGTTAGTGTTGTACAAAGAAGAAAGAAGGTTTACATTGGCCTTGCTTTCCAGATTGTATTTCTCAAACGAAATAAAATAAATTGTATTTTGAACAGCATATATACAACATTTGTGGTCATAGAACAAAACGCTGCAAATAATAAATCTTTTTTTCTGAATAGGCCTTACTAAAAATGTGTAAAATCCGTTAGAGGTTTTTTTTCTATTTTATTTTTCAATTAAACCTTAGCGTATGATTAATGTGAATAATTTTTAATACCAATACGCTGCTTTGTCAGAGCCTTTTTCATCTATTTAGGCAATGTGAATATTGAAAAAAGCCAGTAAAGGAATACAAAAATTTTATTTAATTTAACACAAACTTCAATCAGTCGTCAATGGGAGCTATACATTTTTGGAGCGATATCCCGTGAGTTTTAGTATTTATCTCTATGCTGGCCTCATTTACAAGTTAAAACTGAATTTGCCTGTAAACATATATAAGCTGTTAGGTAATTATTTAACCTATCAAAAATTCATTGTGAAAAAAGGAAATTTTGTAAGATCACCTGAATTGAAGCCGGGGTTCCCCAAGGCAGTATATTGGAGCGCATTTTATATTTGTCGTATACTTCAGATATGCCAACTAGTGACCGAGTCCACACATCGACATTTGCCGACGATACAGCTTTTTTAAGCAATCACGACCAAGACCACATATTAAATTTAGAAAACTAGTTGAAGAAATGGAGAATAAAGGTTACTGAACAAAACTGTTCTCACATAACTTTCACACTTCGTAGGGAATCGTGCCCCATATTCGCATAAACGGCGCCTTACTTGGACATGCCACATAGAATCAAAGTTAACACAAATTAAGTTAAAAGCCGTCCCAATAAACTGGCTTATTGGCAGAAATTTCACTCTCGCTTTAGATTGCAAACTTTTATTGTACAAGTCAATTCTAAAACTATTTTGGTGTTATGGCATTCAATTATGGGGCACTGCCTCAACTAGCAAAAAAATAAGGCGCCAAAATAAGATTCTATAAATGATCAGAGTTTCTTCCTGGTATATAAAAAACTTAAACATTCACAAAGATCTCAACGAGCCATCAGTTAAAGCAGAAGTAGCGAAATATGCAGTTACGTATTTAAAGAAGAACTAAACACATCCAAATCCGCTGGACCGCAACATACTAAATGAAAGTGGGCAGGCCTTTGTGGTGCAAGAAGATATTAATTTAAGTCGTGTTGTTTCGTTTGAAATTAATTAATGTTATTTTTCAATTTTGTGTTATATGTTCCTTGTATTTCGTTTTTAAAACCAGAAATGTAAAAACAGAAAAATTTTACTGTAAGTTTCAAAACTATTTAAGCCATAATTTGATAAATACTTTAACGATTTGTAATGTTTTTGATAAATTAGATATCCCTTGAAAAAGTCAACAAATAATTGACGAAACATCGGGAAAAATGTAAAATACATTGTTTTATTTACATTAAAGAAGTCAGGCCATATTAGCTTATTTATTAAATAAAGAAACCAAGTAACACTGGCCAAATATTCCAATAATAAAAAAAGATACAATTGTTTTGTCTAGCACTGGCTGGACTTAAAAAGTATATTAATTTTTATTTTAGATTTAAGATATGAGTAATTATTGTTAGTTCAAATTTATTGAAGATACAATAAATTAAATGTGAAAAACAAAAAAATTTCAATATTTTTTTGTTGTACTATTTATTAATATTCAATTAAATAAATTTTTAAGACGTTCTGCTAAAAATATTTTCAATTTTCTTTAAAAGTGAAAAACCTCATTTGCAAAAGAAATATTTCCTTAATGCGTTGGATTTTATTTGAAACAAAAAATATGTTAATTTAAAGGATTCTCTTAAAAACATCATCACACAAAAATATGTTAACCAATCCCAAACTCCGTGGTTATACCATGAACATAGTCTCAACTATCCAGTTTTTTATTTCCATTAATAAATGGGTTATTTGTAGAAATTTAAAGGCTCTACCTATTATGTTGTTTAGAAGACAATAATAATCTTTGTCTTTGTAAGGAAAGTACCATGCCCACTTTTCAATTACAGCCAACCTATTTACTAAATAAGGGGAGTCGTGATGTAGTGGTTATGATCGCCAAACTTCAAACCGAATGACTCTGGTTTAAGGCCCGGCAGAGAAACCAAAAACATTGTTATCGTGGTGTTCGGGTTTTTAGTTAAGAATTTTTAACCCCCCTCTAGTAAAAATGAATCAGTCCCCTTGACATTACAGCTCACTGAAGGCATCAAAGAAATATTGGTATTACACGGACGTTCAGAAAGGCCACTCTCACGAGGAAAATAAATATATAAATGGCAAATGCTCAGCACTACAGAATCATATGTGGACATTGCCGTATCATCTTACGGCAGGCTACAAAACGCTGATGATATACTTAGCTGTAAAAACATAAAGATTAGGGAATGAAAGCAAGGCAGAAACAATGGAGTGGGTAGAGATTAGAAGACAAGTAACAAAAAAAAAAAATGAACACTACCAAGGTAGTTACTTTAAGAAAGTTTTGAGACTGTATCTACATATTGGTTCCCAAATTATACGCTTATAAATATTTAATATGGTAGTGACATTCCTACTTAAGTTGTTAAAAAGAAACATAAATAACGAAAAAGACTTGAAAAAATTAACAATGAAATAAGAAACAAAATATAAAATATAAATATAAATATATTGAAAAAAAAAAAAATATTTTAATAATTCATTACAAAAATGCATAAATAAAAAAAATATAGAAAAATAGTAAAGTTAATTAAAGTCAATTAAGTAATTTTAAATAAAAGCTATTAATTTTTTTCGGTTATGAATAAATATAATACAACGTAAGAAGATTAAAAAGATTATTTAAAAATACTTTTAAAACATAAGCAATGAAATAACCTATTTTTTCACTATAAAGAGACGGTTTATCACTAAGAGAGACAAAAAAATGTATATAGATTAAATAAAACTATCTTTAACTTCGAACTGTCAGTTGGCCAAAGCAAAAATAAAAACACGTAGTAGAGCATAGAGAACGATGCAAAAAATGGTGATTTAATAAAAAAATAAGGGGACGAAACTCTTAAAGTCAACTTTAATTTTATGACTAGGTTATATACATCATGTTAATGGCTGTAAGTAAAAAAGTAAAAAAACATAAAGAATGTTAACGAAGTGTGTAGCGGTTGAGAAAATGCATTTCATTCTGATAATATCTTTCTAGCACAGTTTTTCTATATTCCACAATTATGTACATAAATTGAAAAAATTATTTTAATATAAAAAAATAAGATAAAATACTTTATTACCTATATTATTAATAATATTGTATCTGTTTGTATTCAAAAGGGCTACAAATATTATTGATATTAAAAAGATCAACTCTTAGTCACCGTATCTTCTTCAAACTATACATATCGTCACCTAAAATGCAAAAGGCCGTAACTACACTTTTTAGTTTTTTGCAGGAGAAGGAATAAACGTTATAAATTAAAGACTATTAGTTTTCATTTTTTACAAAAATTTAAACTAAAAAACAATAGCGCATTAACACACATTGAAAGATAATCAAAGCCTACTTTGTTTTGATTTTTTTTTTTTGGTTTTTTGTTTTAGTTGACGTTGCAGTTACGGCCTTTTGTTTTTCACCAATAAAGTCGTTATTTTTGGACGTATACATGTAAAATTTGCTTTGTAGATGTTTTTCGGTTAAGTTCGTCATAATCAATCAAAAAGTAAATTTTGAATTTTTGAGTAGTTACGGCCTTTTGCATTTTAGGTGACGATATAATAAAAGTGTAGCAGGACCATTGAAATTTTTTTGGAAAATTTTGTTGTTGGTGCGTAAGTAATCGAAATGGAATAATGTTGAAATTACACTAAAACTACTCGATGGATTTTAATAAAATTTTGTGAGTAGTTAGTATCTTGATTACGGTTATCGATAGGGTACATTTTCCAATTTAATAATTTTTATTTTTAAGCTTGAGGCCGTTTATTATTTTTATTTTCGATATTTCGCTATTCTAACTACAATTTACAATTAAAAATTAATAAAAATTTTTCAAACTAACATATTTCAAAAACAATTTTTGTCATAAACATATACAATTTTTTTTAACAAATACAAACAATTATTATAAATTATTAGTTTTTATTTACTAATTGTTTGTAAATTTGAGCTACATTACCTGTGTCTGACTTAAAATTAATTCTGTAACTAATGTAACGACGTTTATAATTATTTTCTGAATTTACTACTGATACATTATTAAAATTAAGTTAGTGAATTAATCCAGCACAATGAAAAGGTAATGCTGTTTTTTGCAAATTAATATTCCTTTATTTTTGGTCTGATTTATGTCCAGCAATTCTAGTTTTATGTTCATTTTTCGTTGTGCCTACATATTCTTTATTACAATTATCATTTTCATTTTCGCTACAAGGTATTTTATATTGATTTTAAATAAAACACAAATTATTTAGGAAATTATTATCATTTCTTTTAAATTTTATAATAATGTTATGGTTTAATTATGTTTGGAACAAAATATCGGTCAAATGGCCGCCGCAACCTCGGTGGCACATCTCCATCCGATGATACAAATTTTCGATGACGTTGACGCATAATTGAGATTCCGTAAATGTGTCCTTGGCACTTGAATTGTTGCCGGCTTATCGACGTACACCTTTTCCTTTAAATAACCCCAAAGAAAAACGTCCAACGGTTTCAAATCACATGATCTTGGCGGCCAATTGACATCGCCACTATTGTAATTTAAATAAAAACATATTTTATAAACAGAGTTAATGTTTATTGTTTGAATTTACAGTATAAATTAAATGCATTTGAAAAAGTAAGTTATTTACAAAAACAACAATATAAATGCTAAATTGTTAAATATAAAAACATATATTAAAGTACAAAATGTTAAATTGGATTTCCAACACGCCACCACAATTTTAATAATTTTTTGATATCAGACATATTCCTTTAATACAGAACTGTTGTTTGATTTTTGGAACTGGTTTCTCAAACCGTCAGCAATCATTTTGTCCGTTTGCAAGTATTCTATTTTTACCGCACCATTTTCAATAGCATCTCGTATAAAATGATAACGATAGAGAATGTGCTTAGTTCTAGAATGATGACTTTCCGAAATTAGCCATATGTTGAGCACTTTGAGGGTCGCACATAATTGTAGTTGGACCGTCGATAACATAACCAAGTTCTTCTAATAAATATCTCAGATACATTGCTTCTATCGCACATTCCGTTAATGCTATATTTTCAGCTTCAGCTCTAGACGTTGCAACAACTCGTTGCTTTCGTGATTCCCAGGAAATAACTGCTTCTCCTGCGAATATAAAATAAAAAACTGTTTGAGATTTGCGATCATTAGAATCTTGCGCCCAATTCGCATCTACAAAACTAAATAAAGGCAAAATAGTTTTCTTATATAAGAGTACATAATCTTTTGTTTCTTTTTAACCGACTTCAAGAAAAGAAGGAGGTTATCAATTCGTCTGAATGTTGCTTTTTTTTTTATGTTTGTGCCTTCAGAACTCGGTCATTTCTGAACCGATTTTAAAAATTTTTGCGCCATTAGAAAGGTTATGGCTACAGATTGGTCCCATTTTAAAAACAGTTTAAAAGTTTAAAAATTAAAGGGTGTCCCCATACAACATACATGTTTTTTACGTGTATTATGAAATTTGTAGGTCACCCATTTAAAATTAGAAAAAAGTGCGTATCACTATAGCTCCCAATAACAAAAAGTAATTAAAAAATAAAATTAAAAATTAAAGGGTGACCCCATAGGTGACGTAATTTCACCTTTATGGTCCTATCTTTTGAACTGTTATAGACAAACACTTGAAAGTTGCACAGAATGTTCGTCACTATGTCTGTTATAATAAGTATAAATATTTAAAATTAAAAATTAAAGGGTGTCCCATTAGTTGGTTTATTTTGATATATATATATGGCCAAACTTTTGAACCGTGATAGACAGACAGTTGAAATTTACAAAGAACTTGTACTGCTAAGTCCGCTAAAATAACAAGTGTAAAATATGAATTTGGAAATTAAAGGGTGTCCCAATAGTTAATGTAAAAGTGATATATATGGCCAAACTTTTCAACTGTTATAGATAGACAGTTGAAATGTAGTCCGCTATTACAACAAGTATAAAATTTGGATAAATTAAAGGGTGTCCCAATTATTGATGTAATTTGACCATTATGTCCTCATCTTTGGAACCGTTATAGACAAACACTTGAAAAATAGACAGAGTGTTCACTACTATGTCTGGTATAACAGCAAGTATAAATATTTAAAATTGGAAATTAAAGGGTGTCCCAATAGTTGATGTAATTTGATGTATATGGACACAACGTTAAATTTTACAAAGAATCTGTATGACAAGGTTCTCTTTAACAAGTAATTATATTAAAATTTGAATTTAAAGGGTGTCCCAATAGGTGACGTCATTTGATATATATGACCCTATCTTTTAAATAGTTATTGACAAACACTTAACAATTAGACAGAATGTCCATAACTATGTGTGTTAAAATAAGTATAAATATTTAAAATTATAAATTACAGGGTGTCGCAATAGTTTATGTAATTTGATGTATATAACCAAACTTTTAAGCCGTTACAGACAGACGGTTGAAATTTTGCAATGAACCGGTATTGCTACGACCGCTACAATAAGTATAAAATTTGAACTCGGAAATTACAGGGTGTCGCAATAGTTAGTGTAATTTTATGTATATAGCCAAACTTTTTATCCGCTGTATACAGACAGTCGTTTGGCATTGGTTTGACCTGAAAAAGCACAGAACCCTGGGGTCTTGTGCCCCTATATACTCCGGAAGTACTGCTCCCCAGGTAGAAAATCGACTGATATTTGTTTTAGATTATTGAATTCAAAAATTAGTTTTTTTATCTGAATTGACAGTTTGTGCAATGACATTTAAAAAATCCCGCTACAATCTTCCTCGAATATAATATAATCATTGTATAATTACCGTCTTAAAGAAACATGATTTTAAGTTTGTCTGTTTTGAAGTCGGTTTTTTTTGCAAGAATTATATATATTTAATAATTGCCAAAGCTGCATTCCAATGTTGTTTTCTTGGAACTTAAGAAAACTGTGATAGCCTGTTTAAACTACACCAAATATCTGGTCTACTGAATACTGCTAGATGTAACAAAGAACCAATAATTTCTGGAAAGTTTTTCTTAGCTATTTTTGCCCCTTCTCCAGGAATTGTTGGTTCTTTTTCAAGATTTATTTCTGGTTGCATTGAAAATTTATTAGTTTTTGCATTTTTAAGACCATACTTTTCAAATAAGTTTTCAATATAGTCAAAGACAAATAGTCAAAGATCCGGGCTTCTGATTAATTTCAACTCCTATACAGTGTTTAGGATATTACATGTCTCGAATTTCAAAATTTTACGAGTGCAATTAAACTATTAGTAACTTGTTCATTGCTACTAGCAATAATGATATCGTCACCGTATAATGCTACTATAACTGAATCCTCGGCTGTATTTATTGAATAAATGCATTGATCATACTTTGATTTTTTAAGATTAAATTTTCTTAAATCTATATCTATCTTCTTACACCATTGTCGACTGGCTTGTTTAAGAATATATATCGACTTTTTTAGTAAACAAATTTTCTTTTGCTACAAAACCAGCTTTTCGTTTGTATATTTTGGGATTCTTGTACATAAGAAGTAACATTCTTGTTGTTTTGAATTGACTTAAAACAATATATAGCATTGTTAGAAAATGTTTTTACATTGAAACCGTTATCCGTTGCTTTTCATATTGAAAAAAGATTGCTTCTTAACTTGGGTATATATAAGGTTTCTACGAGATTGACAGTACTTATCCGTCCATCAATAAAAACATTTATTTGAGCTGTTCCTTTTCCCATGAATTCCAAATTCTTATCACCTGCTAGGCGGAAGTATCCTCTAAAAGTTTCGTCCAAACTAATAAATTGTGACTTTGAGCTTGTCATGTGGGATGATGCTCCACTATCAACTAGCCAAACAGATTTATCTTTACTGGAAACTAGAGAACAACTGGCAACTATTGTTGAATAAGCAAAACCTGATGATACATATACTTCATTTGCTTTATTTTTTTAAATTTACAGTTTTTGACCATGTGGCCCTTCTTTCCACAACTATAACGATTAAAAGGGAATCTCATACCTTTATTTTCCGCGTTGTTGTTAAAAAGATCATACTTCTTCTTATTACCATTTTGAAACTTAAACACCATCATAGCACTGTCCTGCAAATTTATTTCTTCTGGCTTCTCACCAATTTCCAAAAGTTTTGAACGTTCAATATTTAGCGCTGGAAACTCATTGGCAGTGTCAAATGTAGCTTTAACCGCACTATATTTTTCTGGCAAACCATCCAGCAAAATTATCGTAAGAAAATCTTCATCCAAATCAGCTACCATTTCGCGAAGTTCAAAGATTGAAATGTCAAATTCCACCAAATATTGCGATATATTTTGATTTTTTTCTTCAAATTCAGCAATTTTCTATATAGCTCAGCCTTTTTTCGTATAGACTTATGATCGCATGTGTCCTTTAAATACTACCAAATTTTATGAGACGTCTTAAAATTTTTTACCATTCGCACAATTTCTGGTTCTAAAGCAATAATTATTTCCGCACGGGTATCTTGATCAACATGATCGTAATCTCGCAGATTCTTTAAATAATTTTGATACAACTTCTTTTCTGCTGCTGTTACATTGTCGCTGAGGACGACAACTTCTGGCTTGGCTTCTTGTTTTTTACCATACGCAATAAACGATTTTTGTGCAAAATCGCTTCCATTTGTAGTATCCAAGTCGAAAATTTTTTTCCATTTAGCAAAGGTATTCTTCCTGATACTATTGCCATTTTCATACGCTGATATATACTACACGCTTATTAATTTTTTACGAGGTTCGGGTCTGGGCCCATAACCTATTTTAATTTAAATAAAAACATATTTTATAAAAACTGAATTAATATTTATTGTTTGACTTTACAGTATAAATTAAATGCATTTGAAAAAGAAAGTTATTTACAAAAACAATGCTACATTGTTAAATATAAAAACATATATTAAATTACAAAATGTTAAAGGGGATTTCCAACAGCCACCACGTGAGATAACACGGCCATTAAATTTGTCGCGCAACAAGAGCCAATGTTTCATTAGCTGTGTGGCAAGTGGCACCGTCCTGTTGAAACCATATATCGTCCACATCCATATCTTCCAATTATCATCTCACGATAGTGAACACCATTCACAGTAACTGCCTGGCCGGACTCATTTTGGAAAAAATACGGCCCGATGATGCCGCCAGCCCATAAGCCGCACCAAACAGTCACTTTTTGTGGGTGCATTCGTTTTTCGACAATCACTCTTTAATTATCATTCGCCCAACTGCGGCAAGTCTGCTTATTGACGAATCCATTGAAGTGAAAATGTGACTCATTACTAAAGAATTTTTTTCATCGATAATTGATAATCCAACGTTGTCATTTCTTGCCACCATTCTGACCATTAATGACGTTTGGAATGATCAAGAGGCTTTAGTTATTGAGTCAATTGCACCTTGTTGGCGTGTAAATGTAAGTCCTAATGCATAATCTTCATCAAGGACGAGCGTTAGAGGTGCAAATATTGGGCACGACGACGAGTTGTGGTGGATGGCTCTTCAGCCACACTTTCGCGAACAGCAGAAATATTTCCTGTAGTACGAACATGCAATCGTTTTTTCACATCCGGTTTGCTCATAATTTGCAAGATTTTTCCGATTGTACGCACATTTGGACGATTAAATTCACCGAAAAAATCACGAAGACCATTTTCATAATTAACCTGAATAACTTTAACGCGTTGCTCGATTGAATATCTTTCCATTGTTCAATTGAGTCTGAAATTGAGAAATGTCAAATTAAATGCAGAAAAAACTTGACGTTTAGGTGTGGTTCACATTCAACATCGGCCCTTAAAATTTAACCATCCGATATTTGACAAATCTATTTTTTGGATTCTATCTTTAGTTTTATTGAATAATTTGTTTAATGTGTTATGCGTTTTGAATGCCATTCTATAGTATTATCAAAGATTGTGCTCAACGTTCCGATATTTCAGGTAAATAAATTGAAACTATAAATTTTTGGTTCTATAATAGCTCTTGTATTTTGATTAATTCTTCTTCTTTTATATTGACTTATTAATCTATTTGTTAGCTTTATAGGAAAATTATTATCATTCAATATATTTCTAATTTAATCCTTATTATTTTTGTGGAATTCTTTATTGCTTATCGTTAGAACTCTTTCTATCAAATTTTTAGCTGTGTTAACAATGATTCGTTTACTATGTTTTGAGTAATAGTTGATTATTCTTTTAGAGGATGTTGGTTTTTGATACCAATTTCTTAATAAGTCATTAACACTCCTTATGAGTAAAGTTTTTAAATCTGGAAGTTTCAAATCAGTCTGTATCTCAACTGTAAAATTAATATTTTAGGATTAAATTCATTAAATGTCGTTAGTACACTGTCAGTGACCCTATGGGATATTATATAGAACAAATCTTTTACATATTTTGTCAATATTATTGGTTTAGTACTTAATTTTTAAATACTTGTGGATACGTAAAATACTTCACGATAGGTAAAAATAAACTCGTTTCTATACTTGTATGTCTTTCTATTATATTCCGTTTCTCTTCTATCGTACTAATTGCTAGATCAACAGGTATACTTGGAAAAAATGAAATTACATCTAATGAAATCAATTTTCAGCATCTTTTATTTTATAAACTCGAAAGAGTTTATATAATATTTTGAATGTTACGTAATCTTTTTTAAAATGTTTATAATATATGGGTAATTGCATGTCAAATAAACCAAAAAAAAAATTGTTTTCAAATTTACCACTTCCGATTTTATTCAAACTCTCGTTTTGACTTTCTGAAGACAAATATAATTAAAAAAAAATTTGAAAATTTTAATTATTATTAGTAGAACTGTTTATGTATTACATACAATGAAATTTATAATCAAGCTTAAGTAGTACTTAAGCTTAAGTAGAACTTAAGCTTGATTATAAATTTCATTGTATTTAAAAAAAAAATTCTATCTCTTACAGTTTTTAAGCTATACAGTTATCAATATATCAACTGAAAAAGCGACAAACTTACCTTGAAAACATGCCGTTTCAATCGGAAAAATATATATCCCAATACAATCAAACAATGCAATGGCAGTGAATGGCCAGTGGAAAGGACGGTACCATATTAGAATGAAATCGATGAAATTAACATTACGTTTACTTTATCATTTGATTGATATGTCATTGGTAAATTCATATCCTATTTTCTCTCATGGAATTGGGTGCAACAATGCATTTCTTACCGTATGAAGTGGAAAATATATGTACTTTGTCAGTATAAAAACACTACCACCATAACTCCTGTTGGAGGGTCTCAAAGCCTAAAAATCCCAAATATAGAAAATAATTTTATCTTATATTAAACCAAATGACATCCGATTTGATATGTGGAACAAGATTAACGTGAGCACCTGCCTACTCGGCCTAACTTCACGGTGGTCTTACCACCTAGTGAATCTTAAGCATAGATTAGCGCCGCAATTGTGTAGTATAACAACATTTTACGATTGCCACCAATCGCTTTGTGTGTGTGATACAGTCACAATGAGTAGCAATTTATATAATATGGCAAGCCTTTCCAAGGCAAGCCTAGATCCACATTATAACCTCTTGCTTAGGGGTTTGGAGACTATCAAAACTCCGTTTGTTGAGAGTGCAACAGCACACTTGATTGACCTTGCACCTTAACTACTTAATCGATCTTAAACCACAACCACCACGTGTACCCCCGAAGGGGACCTCACCAATAACCGGTCACAGAGAGGATAGGCTCTCTGTGGGGCCACCGATTCCCGTGGTACCAGTCCTTTGGGCACTGGTCGGGCCTTGAAGAGAACCCGTATGTTTTCACACACAGACCTTTTCTTCCAGATTTAGGCTCTAGGAACCCTAGCGTCTGGTGCCCCTATTTTCCCCGAGTGGACCGCGTCAAAGCATTTGCCATATTCCTGCAGTGACAATTGGAACCCCCGGGGGTATCCGATTTGATGTAACACTTACCTAATGTTTGGGACCGCAGGGGTTAAAAAGAATGCAAAATGAGCTTATCTATTAATAACAAGTAAAAGTAAAATTCGCCATGCCGAATCTTCTATACTGTTCACCACGGTGATTTTATTTATACAGACATGTACATTATTATCCATATTGTTTACTCTTTATATAAATTAAAACAAGACGTATGAGAAAAAACTCATTATTCATGCTTTAAAGAAATAGAAGACAGCGGCGACGCAGCTAAACGAAAACAAATTCCGCTGACTACAATTGTCGCCGTGTTGTCAGCTGCTTAAGATATTGAAGACGGAAGCTACATCGTAAACTCTGACATTGTTGTAGAAATACGTATTTTGCTCTTATAAAATTAAATAACTTTTTCAAAAAATTATAAATATTTCCTCCAAAACTTTTTGTTTGTAAATCAATGTGCAGTTTACAATTTTGTGACATTTTCTTTTGTTGAATAAAATAGAAATTAGCCTAAGTTGACGACAGCCACAACGGTGCTTGTGTAGCCATGTATGTAGCTATACTGGCCATAGACTATTGACTAGACTCGACAACTCTGCATTACAGAGTCGTTAGGTTATTATAACAGAGTTGGTCGAATAACACCATTATTGAAAAGAGATAGCATATATATAAAATTTTATATTGCTATCTTTATTGTTTGAAAGTGGTATTCAGTGGCAAATTTTTCTTTACTGAAAAAATTATTTTGGCTGCATGGAAAAACACAGCAAAATGTAAGTATATTTTTCCAATTGTAATTTAAATTAACTAACTATTATATTTTAGGACCCGGCGATGCATAATAGGGTGTACGAATCCTGAAAACTTACACAAGTTCCCGAATAATGCGTCCAGGTAAGTTATGTTTACTATTTATAGGATTTTTTGGCGGCATGGAAAAACACAGCAGAAAAACACCAGAAGCCACAAAAGAAGAATCAAAGTCAATTAAAGCCATTAACAAGGATACTGTTCATAAAATATGTTGAGGACAGGTGCGTATAATAAAAAAAATATTTTTGTTCACATTAAAAATCACAATTTTCTTTTCCAAAAGGTGGTTTTAAAATTGGCGGTGGCTGTTAAAGAATTGGTTGAGAATACCATTGATGCTGGCACTACACTCGTTGAAGTTAAATTACGTGATCAGGGCTTAGATTCCGTAGAATTAAGTGACAATGGCTGTGGTGTCGAAGAGAAAAACCTTGAAGGAATGGTATGTTAAATGAACCTTCAATGAATGTGTCGTTATTAAATTTCATACTTTTTAGCCGCGAAATATCATACCTCCAAGCTGAAGGAATTTATAGACCTGCAATCAGTTGAAACATTTGGTTTTCGTGGCGAAGCTTTAAGTTCCTTGTGTGCTTTAGCCAACATGTCAATAACTACTCGCCAAAAATCCACAGATGTAGCAATAAATATTGATCTGGATCACGATGGAAAAATATTAAAAAAGCAGCCTTAATTTAAAGAAAGACACACAATAAAAACTAACACACATAGTTAAAATGTTTTTAATTTCTTTAAATAACAAAATGCTTGACTTTGTACAATGTAAAGGCTTAAACAAAATATTAAAAAAATCTTACTCATTATATTAAACACTAATAATGGATATTTTTTAAGATTTAAATGTATAAAAGTTTAAAATACTATAAAATTTCTACTCAAACGTTTTACCTTTACTTTGGACTTACGTTAATGTCGTTTATAGAAGCAGTTTCAGCCATAACAATATCTTCGTGTGGACTTGTGGTCAAACCTTTGCCAGCATCTTCTTTAGGCGAAATTTGCGATGTCACACTGTTGCTACATTCCATTGGCTCATTTTCAGTGCTAAGACGACTTAAATTATTTTCATCTACCAGAACTATTTGTATCTGCCGGTTTTTCTTCTATTGCTACATCTTCTTCTAATATTTCATCACTTTTTTCAGTCTTGGTTGTCTATTTCTGGTAGTAATTCTTTATTTTCTAAGGTTGTGTTTTAGAGTTTCCCATTAAGTCTTCTGGTTCAATGGGTGAGGATTTGTAATTCGACCCCAGGGCTCTTTTTTAATGAAAAACTCGAGCAACCATTCGCTAATAGCATTTCCTTAATTAAATAAAAAAGTTTTAAATATAAGCCTTCATTTTTTATATGTAATAGAATTTACTTAAGAGCCATGCGAGGATAATATATGTTCTTGGATAAATAGCATTCAACTGCTAAATCATCAGTGCCAGTATCATCATCATTTTCCGTCACCAGTTTTATGTCCGCTGATATAGAACCTTAAACACAGACAAAAATATAGTTCATATTTGGGTTTAAGTATTTAAAAAATTTACTTACTATTTATTTTCGGATACAAACTGCATTTTGACCAGTAAGCAAATGTATAAAGTGCTATGGTGTTGGCATGAAATTCACAATTTGGATTGGTCATTACACGACGCAAATGCTATATGTATGAAACCAACGTGCACTTGGCCGGAGAAGCATACATTCGTGCACAGAATCCCTTACACTGCAGAAACGACGTGAAGTATATTTTTATAATAAAGGACTCGAAAAATTTGCAAGTGACCTTTTTATCAAATAATATTTCACCATTTATTCTTTTTTAACCACAAAATACCTTTTTAACAAAAGCCACTGGCAAAACTTATCGTGCCAATATGTTTGCACATTTATGCCTAAGATATTTCTTTTTATGTTTTATTTTTACAATTTTTATTAATTTAAATATTATTTCACTTATTCATTCATTTTGTTGAATTAATTTCAAACTTTTTTAAGAAAATAAAACTTTTGCTTAAATTTTATTTACATTTTTGTGTTTGTTTAATTGTAAACAATGACTACGTATAGCTGTTTCTTTTTACACGTTGTTTCAGACGATTCATGGTTTTTTCTTATTCGTCCAAATAAAAGTGATAAGTCCCTTTTTCAGCTGTCAGAGTTGGGTATTCTGGTTATTTTGTGATACTGGCTTCAAAATAATCGTTTATAAACGTGTGTATTTTACTTTTGACAGTTTTAAGTCGGTATCCTGATGTTGTCTAGGTTTTAAAACAGAGATGTCATCTATATAAACATATATTCTTACTATTACGATTATGTTATGTTATACTCGTGATTTTCATTTTGGAAATAATTCGAAAATTGTTTGTAAACATTTTTTGAAAAATTTTATTCGATAATTTATAAAAAATTGTTTGAAAAATTTTATTCGAAAAATTTTAAAAAATTTTTCTGTAAAAATATCGTTTTGAAAATGGTTTGTAAAATTTTTTTGTATATATTAAAAATAAAATTTAATTTTTTTTTAAATTATAATTTTTTTCTTTCAATTTTTTTTTATTTTTATTATTTTATAAATTTGGGACCTTCCTGCAATCTATATTGAGTTAGAATGGTCATACTGACCCCGTAACTGCTCCTATTTACCAGTGGTACCCACTGTGGGTCCATTGGCTACCTCTATGTGTATTGCAGAAAAACCCTACCAATCTAAAAACAAACAAGTGTCGCTCCTCGCAGGGGGTTATTGACCCCCGAGACCTGTATGCACTGCTTGCGATCTACCTGTCGTGGTGTAATATTTATTTGACAAAAAAAAAGCACAAGAGAATCATTAAAAATTAATAATTAAAAAAAAAACGTGAAAAAATATTGGTGGGTTTGGTTTTTAGCCCGCAGCCTCCAAAGGAATGATCTGATGTTACTGAATTGCAATCTGAAAATTTTCGAAACGATGCCTGACAGATTGGTGTGCTTAAATTTTTTGTATCTCTTCTGGTGCCTGGGCAAATGACAATACTACCCGAACACGGACAACGGGCAGACGGATAGAGGGAGAGACAGACATAGCTCAATCAGCATCTCTATAAATAAGGATCCAGAATATGTATACTTTATGGAGTCGGAAATGAATATTGTAGAAATTACACACGGAATGACAAACCTATATATCGTCCCCTTAATAAAATAATAGTGTATACGCATATACATCATTATTTTTGTTATTGCATAATAAGAATCTACATAACTGGTTCTAAATGTGGTAAATTTGGTGAAATTCTACCTTCACGAAGTGGGTCAAACGATCAATTGAAATATTAGCGTAGAATTGCGTGTTTGAAATTTTCCATTAATAATTGTGTAAGTGCAGGTATGCTGTTTTTATTAGTTGTTACTTTGAATATAATTACAAAGAAAAATAGTGTATAACTAACTATTTTTATTAATTTATAACAAACTAAAATCGTGTATTGATGCACATTTTTATTTAACAATATATTATTTGGAGTCAATTCTAAACTAAAAATTTAAAATCAAATAATTTTATACTTGTTGCTCTAACGGACATAGTAATATACGTTCTGTACATTTAAATGTCTATCCACAACGGTTCAGCAGATAAAGCCATATACGACAAATTACGTCAGATATGAGGAAACCCTTTATTTTTTTACACTTATTATTCCAAAGATATATTTAAAGGACAGATTGTTTGTAAATTTCAAATGTCTGTCTAAAACGGTTCAAAAGTTTGGCTATATGCATCAATTTACATCAACTATTGAGACACCCTTTATAATTTTAAATATTTATAAATATTATTATACATAATAGTGCAGATTCTCTCTAACTTTCAAGTGTTTGTCTATAACGGTTCAAAATATAGGGCTAGGTAAGTAAAATTATATCAACTATGGGGACACCCTTTAGTTTCCAAATTAAAACTATATACTTGATGTGATAAAGGACTTAGATATACAGGTGCTTTGTAAACTTCAACCGTCTCTCTGTTACGGTTCAAAAGTTTTGCAATATACATCAAATTATATCAACTATTGGGACATCCTTTAACTTCAAATTATAAATATTTAATTTCTGATTATAAATATTGAACATTTTGTCCAATTTTTAAGTGATTGTCTACAATGGTTCATATATTTAAATTGACGTCACATATGGCGACACCCTTTAATTTTTAAGTTTATTTTTTTATTAAGTTCTATTACTGGCAGCTATAATGACATGCAGTTATTAAAAATTTTAAAAGGGTGACCTTTCATAATACACGTAAAAACACGTATGTTGTATGGGGACACCCTTTAATTTTCAAAATTCTGAACTTCTTTTAAAATTGGTCCAATCTGTTAGCATTTCCTTTTTAATAAAGGAAAAATTTTTAAAATCAGTTCAGAAATGTCTGAGTTCTGCGGGCACAAACTTAACAAAAGCAACATTGATACGAATTGATAACCTCCTTTTTTTAACCGACTTCATTTTGAAGTCAGTTAAAATAGTGTATACCATACAAAATAAAATAGTGTATAATGATTTTCATACATATTGTAAAACAAATAAAATGGTGTAAGTGTTATCATGGTACTTTGCATCTCATTTATTTGCAATTAAAGCACTTGTAAATTAATGAAATATCACCAACTAGTAGCCTGAAAATTCCACCGCATATTTAAATGACCACAACATAAAAGCAATGATTTTTTATTACTGTTTTCCCCGATGTCTAATAAAACAAAAACTTTAAACTCCATTATCTCGAAATGTCAAAAATATTATACACTATTGTTTTATTAAGGGGACGATATACCCATTCCACCTGTGGTGAAGGGTATAACAAATATTTTCAATTTATTATACAAGCAAAATCGATTAGAACGTGATAAGAATCATTCCATGCTATAGTTATATTTTAGCGTTGCCCGCCTTTTGGTGGGTAACCAAAATATAATTAGAGGATTCTTTTTTTTCTTAATCCGATTAAAGTCAGGAAATGTAGCTAAATACTGTCATGTAGTATGATTAAAGCAAATATCAAAATTTGAGCAATAGATACATAATAATTTATAATTGTTAAAACAGACAAATTTATTGAATTTTTCTATTTTCAATCGTTTGTCTGGCTAAACAGTTATAAATAAATAAATTCATTAATTAAAAAGCAACAGCACAAAATAAATAAAAAAACTTTACAATTTCTAGTAAGATTAATGCTTAAAAAATACCAAGAAGATTTAAGTGCATTAAGAAGTGCAACCTAAAGTTATTCTTCTGTAAAAATAAAAACTTTTAATTTAAGTATTATTAAAAACAAAAAAAAAAAATTGCATTAAAAAAAGTTTTTTCAAGTTTGTTGCAAAAGACAAGTAGATGATATGCAAAGAAAGAATATAAAAGAACTGATAGTAGAGAGAAAAATAATATTACGAAAAAGATTTTTTATAGTTTTGCTTTATTAGATGCAAATGCCAGCTACAACTTTTTATTAAAAAATATTTTTTTCTCTTAGCAATTGATTTTTTTTTTATTATTTTTGAATGATATGAAGAGAATACGTTGTGGCAGCAGAAAATGTCATGTTAATCGCATATAAAAAGCACTCAAATATAGTGTTTTAGTTGTATAAATTTTATGCCCCAGTAATTACGAACATTGAGTTAAAGAAGGTAGATAACACAGGTCTACAAAATTAAACTTTTAGACAGATGTTTTAATTTTGAAAACTGATTTTATATAACTTTGGTAAGTTAATTTTAAAAATTCCATGCATTTATTTGTATGAGGGTAAGGTTTTTTTTACAAATACGAAAATATAAAAAAACTATATTTCTAAAAAAATTTATTTGCTTATTGAGTAAAAAGATGGAATATAAGTTTTAAAAATGTGAACAAATACTTTAGTCAGTCATTTTTAAGTGAAATCTGCTTTGTCTAGGGTTTTAAAAAACTGCTTCATCAAGCCAAGTTTAATATGAAGAGGAGGCAGTAAAATTTTTTCGGGTAGGCTCCCCAAAGCTTAAACATTTCTTCCTACCTTTTTGTCAATTTCTTAATGCTTTAACGCAAATGGGAGAAACAGTATGAGAAGCCTAGTTCTTGTCTTGATTGCTAATTCATAACCCATAATACATACATTTTTTACAAAAGAAGTTTACAAAGTTTACCTCTGTTTTACCACCAAACCAAATGTTCCGGTTTCGTAAAGAATTCGTAACGACTGTTCGACAAAATCTTACGATTTCAGAACCGAAATATTACCCAAATCGTAACGATTTTTATATGAAAGGGTTGACACGACTTCGTAACGATATGTAGATACGAAATCCTTACGATATGTCGTTACGAAAGCGCAATGACATGTAATGGGTGATTTTTTTGAGGTTAGGATTTTCATGCATTAGTATTTGACAGATCACGTGAGATTTCAGACATGGTGCCAAAGAGAAAGATGCTCAGTATGCTTTGACATTTCATCATGAATAGACTTACTAACGAGCAACGCTTGCAAATCATTGAATTTTATTACCAAAATCAGTGTTCGGTCCGAAATGTTCAAATGTGACAAATTTTGTTCAGCGATGAGGCTCATTTCTGGTTGAATGGCTACGTAAATAAGCAAAATTGCCGCATTTGGAGTGAAGAGCAACCAGAAGCCGTTCAAGAACTGCCCATGCATCCCGAAAAATGCACTGTTTGGTGTGGTTTGTACGCTGGTGGAATCATTGGACCGTATTTTTTCAAAGATGCTGTTGGACGCAACGTTACGGTGAATGGCGATCGCTATCGTTCGATGCTAACAAACTTTTTGTTGCCAAAAATGGAACAACTGAACTTGGTTGACATGTGGTTTCAACAAGATGGCGCTACATGCCACACAGCTCGCGATTCTATGGCCATTTTGAGGGAAAACTTCGGAGAACAATTCATCTCAAGAAATGGACCGGTAAGTTGGCCACCAAGATCATGCGATTTGACGCCTTTAGACTATTTTTTGTGGGGCTACGTCAAGTCTAAAGTCTACAGAAATAAGCCAGCAACTATTCCAGCTTTGGAAGACAACATTTCCGAAGAAATTCGGGCTATTCCGGCCGAAATGCTCGAAAAAGTTACCCAAAATTGGACTTTCCGAATGGACCACCTAAGACGCAGCCGCGGTCAACATTTAAATGAAATTATCTTCAAAAAGTAAATGTCATGGACCAATCTAACGTTTCAAATAAAGAACCGATGAGATTTTGCAAATTTTATGCGTTTTTTTTTTTAAAAAAGTTCTCAAGCTCTTAAAAAATCATTCGTTAGGTAAGAAATCGCAATGTTTTGTTTTCTGTGAGTATCTCCGTATAAGCTAGAACTTCGTTCTCTGAAAGTGAGTATAATGATTAGTTAAAGATTTGGTATTCAAGGCAATACTTTACCGTAATCAATTCGATTTCAATTGTCCATCTTGCATGTATTTATTCAATTTTCCCTATTTACTATTGTTATTTTTCATTTAATACAATTTTGATTTTTATTTTCTTACAAATAAATCAAAGTTTTATTTATTTTTTTTATTTGTACAGACAAACAATCGAAATGTCTTAACAAATTCGTTATTTTTTCAGTTTTCAGACAAACTACCGAAATATCTTACCGAATTCGTTACGACAAATCTGATTTCCGACAAACTACCGAAATGTCTTAACGAATTAATTATGAAATCGAAAGCTTTGGTTTAGTGGGTTACTACAATATAACTACCACAGATATAACAAAAGTTATTCATACAGTGACTTCTTTTCATATTTATGTATTGATTCATGCTTCTGTGCTAACTCAATTGCTTGATGACAAATCTTATCACATTTAATTGAAATTGTAATTGAAAAGTTTAGAATAAAATGGATCAGCTTTAAAAGTTTTATAACTTGACCTGATCGACTGACTGTCACAAATCTTTATTTCTTCAATCGTAACATAGATTCACTTTTTTATTTTGTTTGTGTTGTTTTATATTAAATAAATAAATTATTTAGGCTTAAGTTCTTAATTATAAAGAGATAAAGAAAAATTAGACACCAGCAGAGTGGAACTAGGTAGTTTCAATTGTTATTAATTTTCTACACTCTAAAATATTGCTTAATATTTAGGATGATATATTGTCTAAAAAAATTTTTGAAAAAAATTTGTAGTCTAATATTATATCGATTTTGAAACAAAAAAAAAACAAAATTTGTCTTATTTTACGCAGAAAAAGAAAAATTCTGTTAAAAGTGCTTATTTTTTAAGCATATTATGTTTAAAATCAGCCCGATATGTCTAAATAACATCAAAATATTTAATATTAAGCATATCTGTCTAAAAAATACTGAAAATTATTACCATAGATAACAGATAGTCAACTGAAACGTCAAAAACCTAAGTCTCTTGTCAAAAAACCTAAGTCTAAGAATGTATTGGTAGGCAAAATTGTATAAGTGTTGGTTTTTTTAAAAATTTCCCCACAGCACCTAAACTGCACATAGTTGTATAAAATATTTTGTAAAAATAGAATATTTTTTTACATGCAATTTTAGATGTTAAAATTAAATAATTCTTTTGCTTTTTAATAAAAATATGAATTTTGTATTTTTCTAATACATTTATGTACGAAAAAACGTTAGATTGAATGCTAATTTTAAATATTTGATATATTGATTTGAAAATTTTCATCCCCTAAAAGACAAAAAAAATACAATGCTGTGTGGAAATAAATTTCACCAAACAAATGTCAACAAAATTAAATTTATTTTGTATTAAAAAAATTTAAAATACAATAAATTGTTAAATAATTTTTGTGCAAAAATTCTGAATTGTTTAAATATTTGGAAAGTGCAATGGAATATCGCGTAATAGTGCCTAAATGTGAATAAAAATTTTACTCCCCTAAGTGTGTTGAATTCACACCGTAGCCGTATGTGTATCAAAAATTTGTAGCCATGTTTTTGACATTTGGAGTTCTATGTGTTATCTATGATTATTCCTATGTGTCAAAGATGGAAAAATTATTAAAGGTAAAATTTTAGAATTTAAAGTATTTTATAAATAATAATAATGATTCTTTTCAGTTGGCTCAATGGATACCACATAAACAGTTTTATATATATAAATGTGTATGTGCATATGTGTAATATTATAAAAACTGAAAAAAGTTTTTGTTAATATGCAAGACGAAGAAAGGCTGGTGCTTTAAAGTTAAAGGAAAATTACTACAACAAAATTTTCTTGGGGAACAATGATGAGTGAATTTTATGCCTTCATTGATGTGGAACAGCTGTTTGAAGATAATTTTGGCTTTGGCTTGCATCCAGTAGTCATATTCCGTCCTTTTCAGCGTTCACTGGTAATGCGTACACCACGCCGCCATTATAATCCTTACGTTTTGGCTAAATTTCATCGTCCTGGACGTGGTGGATCACTGGTTGAAATATGAACTTATTTCACATGTTGGCAAAGATGGTTTCCAATTCACACCTAATCAATTGAATGTAAAGACCGTTGATCGCGGTGTTGTCGTTAAAAACAAGCATAAGTGACGTGCAGATGAACATGCAAAGACACTCATTCGTAAATATTCATTGTCCAAAGGCTATGATCCAAAAGATGTTGTGTCTACTACACCATCGGTTGGTATTCCGACTACCACCCATCAACGCTAAAAGATAATTATCTCGTTGTTAAAATACAACAGACTGGCCCTGCCCATTTGAGTGTTAAATAATCAGAGGAGAAAATAATCAGGAAAAAGGAGAATCTGATAAAATGGAAACAAAATAAATTTTTCATTTAATATCTAATAATAATTTGTAAATTGTTTTAGTTTGAGAAATATAAAAAAATGAGTAAATATATACACATATACATATATGTACATACATATGTACATTTCAGGCATTTTTAAAAATTTTGTAAATAAAGAGGGAAAAAATTGAGCACAAAGTGTGTAAAATAATTACACATATTTTGTGTAAAATTCAACAAAGGGTTTAAAAGTATAAATGTCTAATTTTAGGTCGAAATTATTCGGTAAAGTGGTGCCTACTATTATTGACCTAATTTTTAACAAAATTGTTTTAGAGTGTATTTAAACAAAGACCGTTTTTACACCTTGCAACAAACGCCGAGTTTTTTTTCCTATTCTTTTTTAAAGTTGCTTCGAAACCCTGTATTCTTTTACATTTGAATTTTTTCAAAATACGTATTTATTTTTGAAAGTTTAGTTTTTTATGCTTTTCTGTGTTAATAATAAATAAACAAAAAACTGTATTGTCAACTAAACGTATTTTATTATGATTAAGCGATTAAACATTCTTAATATAATATTAACACACACATTATAAATATTTAAAAATAAGTAATATATTGTTGTAAAATTAATTTTAATTTGTTTTGGAGTTACGGACCCCTAAAGTTTCTATGTAAAGTTTCGTATATCTCAATTATTTAATGGAATGAGATAGTATGAGTATCACTGGAATGGTAATTAAAAGTACTATCTAACTAAATTGAAATTAATGAAAAATACTATAAAATATCAAGCAAGCACAAAAAACATTTTTTTAAAAGGATTTTCCTCTCTATGTTCTGACAAAAAGAATGAAAATTAAAAAAAAAATATTTGTTTGTTCACCTAAAATGTTTCCCAAAGGTAAAAAGTAACTCAATTGTTTTCGCTACAATGTCTGTCAGCGCCTTCTATCTCTGGAATCGTTATAGGTAGACTCTTGAAATTTTCACAGAAGGTGTATATCTGTGGCCGCTATAACAACAACTACTAAAACTTTTAGGGTGTTCCGAAAGAGACTCGTTTTTCACGTATATGTGTTTATTTCTTAATAAGTAAGAGGACTAAAGTAAAATTTATATAAATAAATAGTGAGGAGACTTGCATGTATACGGTCTAAATTTTGAAGCATAATAGTTAGAGTCTTTAATATTTATTAATGTTATTATACGGGACATAGTAGTGGAGATTCTGTCTAATTTTCAATTGTATGTCTATAACGGTTCAAAAGATAGGGCTAGATAGGTAAAATTATATCACTTATGGGGACACCCTTTAGTTTCCAAATTTAAATTATATACTTGATGTTATAAAGGACTTAGATATACAGGTTCTTTGAATATTTCAACCGTCTCTCCGTTACGGTTCAAAAGTTTTGCAATATACATCAAATTACATCAACTATTGGGACACCCTTTAACTTCTAATTATAAATATTTAATTTCTGATTATAAATATTGGACATTCTGTCCAATTTTCAAGTGATTGTCTACAATGGTTCAAATGGTTCATATATTTAAATTGCCGTCACATATGGGGACACCCTTTAATTTTTAAGTTTATTTTTTATTAATTTCTGTTATTGGCAGCTATAGTAATAAGCAGTTTTTTTAAATTTTAAAAGGGTGCCCTTTACGGTTCATAATACAAGTATGTTGTATGGGGACACCATTTAATTTTCAAAATACTGAACTTCTTTTAAAATGGGACCAATCTGTAAGCATTTCCTTTCTAATAAAAAATTTTTAAAATCGGTTCAGAAGTGACTGAGTTCTGCGGGAACAAACATAAAAAAGCAACATTCAGAACATTCAGACGAATTGATAACCTCCTTCTTTTTTTGAAGTCGGTTAAAAATCTAATACAGTTTGTGTAAAACAATTAAACATATTTTGTTCAAAATTCAACAAAAGGGTTAAAAATATTGTTGTCTAATTTTAGGTCCAAAATATTCGGTAAAGTGTTGCCTACTATTATCGTCCTAATTTTCAGCAAAAGTGTTTTAGAGTATAGGAGATAGAGCTTTTTGAAATTGTTTTACACTTTTATACACTATTTCTTTATATTTTACTACCAAGTAAACATTTTTCTTTATTTTTATTCTATTTTTATATTTTCTGTTACTTGGAAATGGTATATATCTGTCTTGCTAATAGTCAACCTTTGGTTAAGAATTAACACCAATTAGATATTTTTTTTACAAATTTATATTTTTTAATCTATACGTATAATAAAATAGTAACTCATTTTCGTCTGTCTGTCTGTCTGTCTACTTTTCGTTTGTATTTTAAATTGTTATTGATATAGACTTAACTTTACACAGAATTAGTATTACAATGTTTACTATAAAACAAATTAAAGAATTTAGCATTAAGGGGTGATTTTGATGTTACAGTTAGTCTTTAAAAGAATTTATTAAAAATAATTAAAGAGTGACCGCATATGCTTTGAACTGTAACGCTAAATGTATGATTTATACAGGATATTTAACAATAAATATAAACATATCATACAAATTAAAGGGTGCCCACATTAAAAAGGACTTTCCAGTTTTCAACAAGTCATAAAAATTAAATTATAAAAATATAGGGTGATCCCATATAAAGCGTAATTTTGGAGTATATTTTTCTAACTTATATTTACACAATGCTTCCTTTTAAATTATTTTAGATTATTATTAATTTGATGTTATTTTTATTTTCAAAAAAATATTAAAGTATTTCTCTAATTAAATATTATTTCTTTTGCTTTGTACGACACATTCAATAATGAGGGGCTGTTATAACATTCATATTTTATATGTTTTCCAGATAAGACACATGACTTTCCTTTAGTAAGTTGATTTTTTTTATATAATTAAAGAATGGCTACAAACAAAGAAATTAATTTTACTGATTTGTATTTTAGCATAAATGAACTTTTTTTAGTTATCTGTGGTAAAAAGAAGGAGGCATTTTGTAGCACAACTAAAAAAAATGTTTTTATTGACAAGATATTTTATTATTTTTCTGATTTTATGAAGCAATTTAAATTTATATTTATTTCTAATAAAAATATAAAATTGTATTTTTGCCATTCAAAATGAGAACTGTAAAAATAGATAATCACGCTTCCCTTCTAAGAGAAGTACGAATTTATATTAGATATTTTAGAAGCCACAGAAAAATGGGATTCGTAAGCATTCCTCATATAAGGCCTGAAGTGAGAAGGCCCTTCCAGTTTTACCAATGGAAGCTGGAACCGAAAAACCATAATGTTATTAAAAATAACTAATCATACATGTTATGTTCTACTTCAAATATAATTATATTTATATTTGGCAATATTTCTTGAATAAGATGTTTTATGAAAATAATAATATTTTTATGTTTAATAAAAATATGATTTGACTACAACCATACAACTTATATTACTCTCACAATATTGTTACCATGTTTTTTCTACGGGTGCAGACGAAGTTCCTCAATGTTGATTATTTACATATGTATGTATGTATGTATGTATGTATGTATGTATGTATGTATGTATGTATGTATGTATGTATGTATGTATGTATGTATGTATGTATGTACATATGTATGTATGTATGTATGTGTGTATGTATGTATGTATGTATGTATGTATGTATGTATGTATGTATGTATGTATGTATGTATGTATGTATGTATGTATGTATGTATGTATGTATGTACATATGTATGTATGTATGTATGTGTGTATGTATGTATGTATGTATGTATGTATGTATGTATGTATGTATGTATGTATGTATGTATGTATGTATGTATGTAAGTTTTTTTTATTAACGAGGTGAAATCATCGAAAGACTCTAGCTCTGGTTACCAGTAGTGCGAGACTTTCCAATCTACGAAATTCGGCAAGAACAGACTTTACAAAGCTTCACCCATGCCCCCAGTTCTCTAGTGGAGCCAACATAATTTCGGTTATGTTCCTAGGGGTAATACTGTAACCAACCCTGTTATGAATGGATGGTGTGGCATGACCAAATCTCGGACTCCCGAAAAATATAAATAAAATGCTCAGCCTTTTCCTCTACGTAGCAGCTGTGACAAAAGTAATCACTGTCATGTCCAAACCGGACCGCTTAGCATTTCTTCGAAACAATATTTCAACATTTGTGATCAGTAAGTTGGTCCATCTTCCTTTATCTGATGTGGATCAGCGAGTTTGCCATTTACCCAAGGTCCTAGACATTCTTGCATCATGAGCCATTCCGTCAAAATCACTTCCCGATTCTTTGGCTAAGAGATCAATTGGTATCATGCCAGAGATTACATAGGCTGCTTCATCTGATAATGTGCCTAATGCACAAGAAACGCGTAAGGCGTCAAGTCTCTATACCGGGATTATAATACGACTATAAGATAAGTGAATTTCTCAATCGTATATCTTAGTTGTATGTAGCAACTATAAATGACCACGACAGAAACTGTCGCCCTAGTGAAACCTAGTTGATGTGTTAGTGTTGCTTGTAATGGAATTTTACTGATTGACCATATTGCCGAAGTTTTAGGGGAATCGTTAATCCAGTTAACTGAACCATAGTTATAGTACGTATGTATGTATGTATGTATGTATGTATGTATGTATGTATGTATGTATGTATGTATGTATGTATGTATGTATTAGTATTGACATTAAAGTCTTCTGTATAATATTTGCTCACAGGAAGTAGCAAAAGAAAATATAAATAACTTTGTGCACTTAAGTAATAAGAAGAAAAAAACAAAAAAGAAAATAAATCGAACATATTGTCTAATCATAAATATTTACATACAAACATAAGTATGTATGTAGTGTCTAGCAAAATCTTACTGCTTTGCTGTTGACAAAGATAGTCAACATATTGTTAGATTGTATTCATCAACAAGGATATGAAAATTTTATTATAAATTTCTCAATACATACATATTTTTGCCTGAACTCTTCGGTATTGAATAAATAATAAATAAACAATAGATATTGCAGTAGATATTCTTATGTACTGTGAATGTATACATATGTATGTCACATATATTTTTTAATAATGATGACAAAACAAACAAAGCGCAAAATTATGTTTATTTTAAGAAGAATATGTTTAAAGTAAATATAGGAAAAATGTTTAATATATACGGAAGGAAACTAATTAATATTTAGTCAAATATAGAAAAACATTTCTTTTGGGGTCTTTTTATAAGACTCGGCGCTGTAATAGTGGCAGTTTTTATTTTTTATATATGTATATATAAAACGTAAAGGTACGATGTAGCTATATACTTAACGCTGCTAAAAGCATCGTGTCTGTCTGCGAAGGCCTCAGTTTTATTTTTTAACCCGAAATAATCCACGGTCACCATATGGTAATGTAAAATATGACAAAACAAAACTTTAAGAGAATAAAGCTATTTAATGCAAAATAATTGAAGCTTCAAAAGAGAAAATAAAATTTCTGTCATTCTGAGTTAAATTAGCGAAGCTTTGGCGTTTCAAATTAAGTTAAAAAAAAGTTCGTAAGTCCCATTTTTAATAATTACTTCAATAGTTAGCTAATGAATGAAATTAAAAATGCGAAATTGTTTTTGTAGAAAAAACGTTTTTTTGTTTTAATTATTCATAATTTACTTATGGCGTAACCATATGGTAATCGTGGGTCGCCTAGGGTACAGGTTTTTTGTTTGCATTTTATATGATTTTCACTGGCATTTTGGAAATTTTTCTACTATATTCATTTATATTTTATTGGTAATTGTAAAAGTAACCACTTTTAGATGCTTATCCTTGCAAAAAATGTGGAAATCGCGTCCACAAAAATGGATGAACATTTTCATTCCGAACAAAATCTTTCTTTCGATGAAAGCATTATATATTAATTTGGTATACCTTGATGTAAGAATTTCATAAAAGGCAAACCATGTCGATTTAGCTGTTTGGTTTCTTTGTACTCCCTCCTGTAACTTGGTGAAATTTTGAAATTTACCAGGGAAAGAATCCGTGTTCGAATATTGATTATGAAGCCAAGTTGGGAAAATGCGCAGCTCCTGTGGTCAGTATGATTGACGATTTTTTAGATACATTGAAATCATTCCCATTTTCGTTTTATTTTGATAACCTGTTTACCAGTTATGCTTTGTGGGCTTATCTCAAATCATGTGGATATAACGCTAAGGGTACTATCCGCGAAAATCGTGTACCAGCAAGCTGTCCGCTAGTACATAAAAAAAAACTTAAAATCAATGGAGGGAGGTTACTCGGAATCAAATGCGATGAAAAGGACTGGTATTCGTATGGTCAAGTGGAAAGACAATAATGTTGTCTGTATATTATCTACTAGCTTTGGTGAAAACCCAAAATCAATGGCACAACGTTATTCGAAGTCAAGTGGAGCCAAAATAAATGTACCCCGTCCTTGTGCGATTACGGAGTATAACAAATATATGTGCGGAGTAGACCAATTCGAGCAAATGTGGCTCAATATCGCATTGCATATAGAGGAAAAAAGTTGTGGTCATTTGTAACTGGCTGATAGATGCTTGGTTTTCAAAACGCTTGGCAGCTTCATCGAAAAGTGCAACCGACAATGAATCAATTAGAATTTCGACACCAAATAGCAGTATACTACTGTAAACATTACGGTACAAAAGCCAAATCGTCTGGTCCGATGCCCTTTCACAGACATACACAACAACCCGGTCGAGTTGACCACACTCTCCGATATGAACAGATAGGGCATTTTGTAGTACTATCTAATCGCAGGCATTATTCTGTTAACGACGCAAAGTCAATAGACGAACAGCATGTATAAAATGCAATGTGGGACTTTGCGTGAAATGTTTTGCCAGTTTCCATACCAAACAATAATTTATTTTAGTTTAACGAATATTTGTACTTCTTATTTTTGAATTATTAACAATAAAAATGCTTTAAATGGTTATTTTTATGCAACATATTTAAAAATTACTCTTTTTCTCATAAAAAACTGTACCCCGCCCAACCCAGGATTACCATATGGTAACGCTCGTTTTTCACGTTTTCCGGGAAAGCGTAACAATATTTTTAAAAATGGACTTCATTTTCGTGGTCAGGACTACGAAATATATATGTACACACCTTTTCAACGAAATAATAAAAAAAAAAGTTGTGGGAAATACCGGGTTAAGTTGATACTTTGGCTTTCAAATGGACCATATAAAGAAAATCAAATAATTTTAATTCCGCTGACTGTAGTAAATACTGATTGATACAAAAATACTGAGGAAGAACCAAGAATAAAGTATGATATTTTTATGTTTATATTCAAGGCGAATTGATATCAGGTGGTGTCGAAAGCCCAGCTGAAGTTTGTTTGTTTGTTTACGTTTTTCGGAGGATGGTTCTTTTAAAATTTGTTTATTTAGAAACAATAATGAAAACAAACACAAAATTTAAATAAAGATAATTTATTAAAAAAAACCCCTTTACATATGAATGTATGTTGATTTTTCATTTTAAATCATAATACAAATAAAGAAATATTCACAACATTTTTACAATTTATATCTGCTGCAGTGGGTCTAAAATTCTTCTTGTATGCTTTTGTTTTAATTGTTTTTTATTGTTTTGGTTGTATTTTTTATTCGTTTTTTCTTTTAGTAACGAGTGATTTTTTAAGAGCTTGAGAACTTTTTTTTTAAAAAAAACGCATAAAATTTGCAAAATCTCATCAGTTCTTTATTTGAAACGTTAGATTGGTCCATGACATTTACTTTTTGAAGATAATTTCATTTAAATGTTGACCGCGGCTGCGTCTTAGGTGGTCCATTCGGAAAGTCCAATTTTGGGCAACTTTTTCGAGCATTTCGGCCGGAATAGCCCGAATTTCTTCGGAAATGTTGTCTTCCAAAGCTGGAATAGTTGCTGGCTTATTTCTGTAGACTTTAGACTTGACGTAGCCCCACAAAAAATAGTCTAAAGGCGTCAAATCGCATGATCTTGGTGGCCAACTTACCGGTCCATTTCTTGAGATGAATTGTTCTCCGAAGTTTTCCCTCAAAATGGCCATAGAATCGCGAGCTGTGTGGCATGTAGCGCCATCTTGTTGAAACCACATGTCAACCAAGTTCAGTTGTTCCATTTTTGGCAACAAAAAGTTTGTTAGCATCGAACGATAGCGATCGCCATTCACCGTAACGTTGCGTCCAACAGCATTTTTGAAAAAATACGGTCCAATGATTCCACCAGCGTACAAACCACACCAAACAGTGCATTTTTCGGGATGCATAAGCAGTTCTTGAACGGCTTCTGGTTGCTCTGCACTCCAAATGCGGCAATTTTGCTTATTTACGTAGCCATTCAACCAGAAATGAGCCTCATCGCTGAACAAAATTTGTCACATTTGAACATTTCGAACCGAACACTGATTTTGGTAATAAAATTCAATGATTTGCAAGCGTTGCTCGTTAGTAAGTCTATTCATGATGAAATGTCAAAGCATACTGAGCATCTTTCTCTTTGGCACCATGTCTGAAATCTCACGTGATCTGTCAAATACTAATGCATGAAAATCCTAACCTCAAAAAAATCACCCATTATAAATGAACAAAATATATTAGGTTTGTTATTTAATTAAAAATTGTTAATATAATTATTTTTTGTTGTTTTTTGATCATGCAGCCTGCAGCTATAGCAATACAGGATATCCTCACACATAAGATTACTAAGCCCCTAAATTATTAGATGTGGAAAATATATTCCAACGACAACAAATACAACAATAAGCAACATGTATTTTGTTTTTGTTTGGTTGGCTGCTTCTGTTAAAATAGCTCTGTTCGCTTATTTTGAAAGCAGAAACTTAAAACATTTATGAAAAATATTTAATGGAATTATTTTTTCCTCATCTAGTAATTTAAGAGCTTAATAATGTTATTTATGGGGACTTCTAAAAGATGTCAAAACGATCTACAATGGTTTTAGAGCTGAAGGCTGCATGATCAGCAAATAACAAAAAATAAATATATTAACTATTATTAATTAAAGAACAAACCTACTATGTTTTGTTAATTTTTATTAAAAGAAAAACCGAAGAAAAAAATAGAACTAAAAAACTAAAAAGCAGTTAAAACAAAAGCATAAAAGAAGAATCTGGACCTCGGTAGTACATTTTAATTGTTAAAATGTTGTGAATATATGTTTTGTGTGTATTATAATTTAAAATCAACATACATTCATATGTGGTGGGTATTTTTTAAGTAATTGTTCCTTATTTAAATTTTGTGTTTGTTTTTATTATTGTTTCCAAATAAACGAATTTTGAAAGAAACAGCCTCTAAAAAAAGTAAACAAACAAACCTCAGCTGGACTTTCAAAACCATCTCATATCAATTCGCCTTGTTTTTAACTTTTCAGTTCATATATATTTTGAAAATAAAATGTTCATACAGTATTCAGTTAAAATATATCGTACTTGATCAAGAGAAGGGTATTAACTCAAAATTTTTAAAATTTAAATTGTTGGCAAGAAATCAACTAACAACATTAAAATCTATCTTCAGTCAAAATTTTAACGTTTTCCAATTACTCTTATATCTTTAAACAAACATTCTAGACCATTTTCGTGATAGTGTATTGAGTACCTTTTATCAATAGAAAGGTATTGAGTTAATACCAAAGTTAAAATAGAAATTTATGGAATATTTTCATAGGAATGCTATTATTTTGATTTGAGAAGAGATACTGCTTTTCTTGGCCGTACATTAGAGGGATGACCCGTAATCCCAAGAAATCGTAACTGCAGATATGAAACAACAAATTTAAGAGATCATTATTGGAAAATGTTTGCTAAATCATAGCTCCTCATGGGATAGTATATAAGGCAATTATTAAGCATAAGTTAGAGATGACGTCGTTGGCAAGTCAATGGATTACGATGATTCCATTCTGTCATTTTTATCATGTCTAACTATTCAGGAAGAAAGAAATAATATCAGGGAATTGAATTTATCACAAGAAACTAGAAATACTTAAGGAAAGAAAACTTATTTTGTCCGCATTTTTAAGGCAAACGTATGATTCTTGCCAGTTTACACGAGATTGGAGTTGCCAGAGTGTTTAAGTTTCCACAGTATTTACTCCATAAACTCTTTTGGAGTATGTATTTGGATATAAGTGTTAGTTGTGGGGATGTATAAACCGGTATTGATTTTGTGTTAGAATGTTAAGATGCAAATTCAGGAGGGATACTGATACAATGTGGAGTAATTCATTGAGATGTAAACAAACGAGATCGTTGCTAGTGGAGAAAGTTAGTAGATTTCTGATCAAGCTGTTACGTATGAGTATGAATTACGAATGTATGTAGATTTATAATAGGACACAATAATCTTAGGTATTAAAAAAAAAGGTTTGACTTTGTGATGACAATGCCTCCATATGGTGTGGTGAGGAAGAGAAACACACATTTCACTATTTTTGTCAATGCCCCTTATCATACAGTCTTAGTAAATACTCTGGTTCTTTTTTCTTTCAGAAAATAGAGGATTTAGAAGGTGTAAACCCTAGACTAATTGTGAAATATGCGAATCAATTAGAACCGTGCCAAGGATTGTGCAAAATTAGGGAGTCACTATGCCTCAATAATGGTCTTGTGAAACTACATGGAATACTAATGTTTGATTCTCTAACCTAACAACTTTTTTCATCGATGTTGTTTTGTTGGTGAACTATGATTAACAGACTGCCAGTCCGTAGGTAAGATCTTGACACAGATACTGTTAATTGATTGGTATTAAGTCTAAATACTACCTAGCAAGCCACTATTTGCTCTGCAGTCTTTGATGTACTTACATCTTTTTTAAAGAGTTTACTTCGTCTAAGAGATTTAGTTAGCACCCCTAGAATAAACCTTTAACCGCCGAAAATGGGATCTACAATCTACAATTTCAAAAACGTCCTTGCCGGAGATATATGTGACCCGGCCTATGAAAAGGGAAAAGGTGACTTATGACTCAAAAACAAAATTTCGAGAAATTAGCTGTTAACGTTTAACTTAGTATAAATAATCGTTTAATTTAGTATAAAAAATCTTTAAATGATGTAGATATTTCCCTCAGATATTTTGTTTTAAATTGTATATGTATATTATTTTGTCACTAATTCTCATATTAATAAAAATAATTTTTAAATTAATTTTTTTATCAATATTGGTATAAATGTCTTATGCAGAATGAAAACTGTGCTCAATTAATTCCCTGGGGCTCTAAAAATTTCGCATGTTGAAAAAAATACACCACTTTGTCAAGTGTAAAGTAATCCTGGCCAGGGCCAGTTCAAAGAATTAAAAGTAAATTCTGTAGCACTTTATTTAAAAAGATAGACGTGGTATACTGAAGGATGAATTTATACTGACAACTGCTTTACTTACATACTTCCTTTAACTTTCCCGATAAGTGTTTAGTCTCATTATCAATTAATTTCATCAAATAAGGAACTAATAAACGAAAAGTTAAGCATTAAAAATATTGCAAAAAAAAAACTTCGAACACAAAACTATTTAACAACAGGAACTTTTCAAACGCAGATTTTTTTGAAATTTTTTAACTTTCTTCCCTTGATGTGAGTACTTCTGTTTGTTTGGGCCAAATGTTCGTAACACAATTTAAATTTGCGTCCAGCTGAGTAGGAAAATAGCATTTTCAGTGCCATAGTTTTCATTCAATTTATATATCGATTGCAAAAGTTCACACGCAAAATATTATAAAGCAAAAAATAAATACTGATCTATAAAATGTAATCCACATTTGTAGTTGTAAATTTTTAATATCTATTAAGTTTTATTTGTATGTAGTGAGTGTTAAATATACTCAACGTGACAGGTGAACCGTTCGAGCATCAATTATTGAAAAGGCTTCAACAAGCATGTAATTGCATTGCATGCAAGTAAAAAAGGTAAAACAGAATACTAAGGCAAGTTAATTTTTTGATGGTAAATGCAAAACGGAACACAGCAAATACTACACTTAAACATAAAAGAACACGAATATACTCGTACATACAATATGTAAAGTATATAAAAGGGAAAAAACCAACGGTACCAACCGTTACAGAAAAATTTAAATACTGAAACTGATGTTAATTTACTGTATAAATATAAAAGTAATACAATGTAAACAGTAAATGGGACAATGTGAAAAAAAACATGTATTTTTCACCAAAAAATAAATTGCAATATTATTACAAAATGTTATGGGTAATTAACGTAATTTTTTTTCTGTTTTCACTTGTTGCTGATGTTAGTCTTTATTGTCCTATTGTCTATACATATAATAAAACCGTAACTCATCTCCTTTCTGTCTGTCTGTCTGTCTGTCTTACTCTTTGTGTTCGCATCACGTAGAACAAAATTTTGTGAGGAGGTACCCTAGTATCCTGATTGCAATATAATATACTTTTTACGCAAACATATCTTATTTCTAAGAGAAAGTGAAGAAAAAGACGTGAAAGTATGCAGTTATTTTAGTAAGGGTGAATATAGTTTAAGCTTGTCGGTTTTTAGTGCTGCAGTTATGGTTAATGTATTTCCTTATTTTAGTAGAGATGAGAACCTTTATATAAAGTAAATACATAAACCATAACTGATGCACTAAAAAATTAAGGGTCTTTGGTGTGGATTGCTTTAAAAGCAAAGTGGAATAAAATATTGCAAGGCCGCTGACGAAGGGGCGGGCACAGCCAGTCACATATAAAACGGTAGGAAGGCACAGCAGGCACTGAAAACTAGGCAGTTGTCCGCAAAATAAGTGAAATACCATTTGTAGTAAAAACATGCAGAATAACAACATGGTTATAGTATGGCCATAACAATCATATCATGTTCTCTGCAACAATATATATTTGTAATAATTTATATTTTGGGTATTAAAACTTTAATATGATAAAAAGATAACAACAGTGAAACACATAATTTTCTTGTCTACCACTGGCTGGACTTAATACATGAGTAATTATTGTTAGTGCAAATATATTGAAGACAATACTTTGCTTTGAAAGTATTCCACACCAACTGGAAGACTTTTTCTTTTATAGTGTTTTAGTTATGGTTTATGTATTTACTCGATATAAAGGTACCCAACGCTAGATAAAATTGTAAAATTTATAAACAATTTTAAAAATTACTGTAAAGCTCTTTAAATTTTTTTTAAATATTTTAATAACGTTGTAATTTCACAAAGTAAAAATACAAATCAAATTTTATTCAATAGGCGCCTAATGTCATGCTATAGTGTTTAAAATATCCCAGTTTTAAAGCGAAAACCTCAGTACCTTTAATCCGCAAATTGCATTTTTTTCACTGCTTCTTCTCCACATTGGAAATGAGATATTTTTGCGTAAAAGTATCATATATTGAAATCAGGATGCTAAGGTACCTCCTCACTAAATTTTGTTAAAATCCATTTAGTAGTTTTTACGTGATGCGGACAAAAATAAAAAGCTGACAGACAGACGGAAATGCGTTACAATTTTATTATATGTATTGATACAATAAATAAAATATGAAAAAAACAAAAAGTTTTAAATTTGATCAATAAATGTTTAATATGCCCAGAATCCAAAACATATTTGTTTTAACTGTATATTTTTTACTAAAATTTAAACCACAACCAAAGTTTTCTAAATAGTTTTTAATTAAATGCTATGAAATTTATAGTCAAGCTTAAGTTCGTTTTTATTCTCTCTAAGAAAGAATTAATTAAAGAAGAATTAATTAATTAATTTTTAATTAATATAGTATTTTTAATTAAAAAATATTCTTAATAAACAAGAGATGTTAAGTTTGCTCGTATGTAACCAAATTATGAAAAAAAAACAAATATTGTTTAGTGCAACCACTTTTTGAGTTTATTTGTTTTCGTTATGATCTGATTTATTTATTTGCTAGCGCTTCGCTACCCTCATCGCCACGAAAATCACTTGCTTATTTTATAGATCTGCATTAGTTATGTGAGTATTTGCTATGATAATCCAGCTGAGAGCAATAAAACCGGTTTTATTAGAATAAGGCCCATTATTATAACTTGCCAATAGCAAAAGTTCGGATTTTGTTATAAGTTAGTAATTCGTTATTATAAATTCATTACCGAAAAAGGAAATTTATTTGCTGGACATTTGAAAAACGTTTTTACCCCAAATATATCGACTGATATAGTTGAGTTGCCAGTTCTCGAGGCTAGTGCTGCAGTACCGATAAGATTTGAATTTGGTGATCTTGAAAAGGCAATAACGGATTTGAACACCAAAAAAGCCCCTGGCGTTGATAAAACCAGTAACAAGATGTTAATTGAGTTGCCCCGTATAGCTCGCAGAATCGTTCTTTTTATTTTTAATGCCATTTTACGTTTTGAGTACTTTCCCAGAGATTGGAAGGTGTCCTTCGTTACCATGATTCCTAAACCAGGAAAAGACCACACAAAAATTGAATCATACAGACCTATAAGCCTTTTTTCAAATATGTTAAAGATGTTTAAAAGGATGTTAATAACTAAGCTTAACCCTATTCTAGGCGACAAATGATGTATTCCAAACCATCAATTCGGCTTCAGGAAAAAACATAGTACGATCAAACAAACTCACAGGTTAGTCAATGTTTTTAAGAAGACATTTGAAGAGAGAAAATACTGCTCTGCGCTTTTTATCGACGTTTTTCAAGCATTCGATAAGGTATGGCATGAAGTCCTAATATATAAGCTAAAACTGAATTTGCCCGTAAACATATATAAGCTGCTAGATAGTTATTTAACCGAACGAAAATTTATTGTGAAAGAAGGAGATTTTTTGAGCTCACCCCAGCCAATCGAAGCCGGAGTTCCCCAAGGTAGTATATTGGGGCCCTTTTTATACTTATTGTATACTTCAGACATGCCAACTAGTAACCGAGTTCACACATCGACATTTGTGGACGACACAGCTTTTTTGAGCATTCACGAAAGACCCGAAGTAGCATCACGATATTTACAAGACCACATATCCAATTTAGAAAAATGGTTGAAGAAATGGAGAATAAAAGTGAATGAACAAAAATGTACTCACATAACTTTCACACTGCGTAGAGAATCTTGCCCCCCTATTCGGATAAATAACCAAACGATACCCCAGCTTTCAGACGTCAAATATCTCGGCATACATCTTGACCGGCGTCTTACATGGAAACCGCACATAGAAACAAAGTTAACACAAATGAAGTTAAAAGCAGTCCAACTAAACTGGCTTATTGGCAGAAGTTGTACTCTAGCTTTAGATTGCAAACTTTTATTATACAAGTCAATTCTAAAACCAATATGGTGTTATGGCATTCAATTATGGGGCACTGCCTCAGCTACCAACGTAGAAAAAATTCAAAGGCGCCAAAACAAGATTCTTCCTATAATTACATCTGCTCCATCTGTATATAAAAAACTCGAACATCCATAAAGATCTAAACGTGCCAACAGTTAAAGCCGAAATAGCGAAACTTGCCATAAGGTATTTAAAGAAGCTTGAAACTCATCCTAATCCACTGGCCCGTAACATACTAAATGAACCTGGTTACATTCGACTAAGAAGGAGGGACACTGCTTCTCTCATCCGTACATCAGAGGGATAACCCGCAAATTACAGTAACCGTGAAACATACATTTTTTTTTTGTCCAGCACTGGTTGGACTTAACAAGTATATTTTTAGACTTAAGATATGAGTAATTATTGATAGTTCAATTATATTGAAGATACAATAAATAAAAATTGCGAAAAAAAAATTAGAAATAAACATTAACTATCACGTACTTTAAAGGCAAGTTATATGAAAGAGCCTTACCCTCGTTGTTACAGCGAAAATCTACTTAACTATCCGTTAAAATCCTAACATTAACTACGGGCAAGTGACAATAATTGGCCGAAGTGTTTTTGATGTATTTTTAAACTGAAGAACATTTTTTTATATTTTTTCCTGAATTTTTTAAAAAGTTACAAAAATAATTTTCACAACTTTAGGTGAGTAGCAAGCTGGCTGGCTGTTCCCAATTGAGTCCAATGGCTCATAATGTGGGCATTTTTTAGATTTTTAGAATATGGTTGCGACACAAAAATTTTTGTTGTTTGTAACATTACAAGTTAAGATTTAAATTTCATTATTAAATGGTTACAAGGTTTATATAGTTTATGTTTGTTGTTGGTAATTTGCTTTGAAAAATTTGTTATAAATATACAATTTCATTTCATATGTTTTGAAAATATTGTATCAAGACCATACCTGGGACTAAGTTTTTTATTTGAATAAATTATGCAAACCTTCTAAATATGTAATCATCGGTGTCTTTATTTTATTTTATTTTATATTTAATGTTATATATTTATTCAATCTATATTAAAATTACAAACTGTGTAAAAATTATTTTGTTTTATATTTGTAATTACTGTTTCCCATGCATGATTCAATTTCATTTTATTATTCTGAACAACGTTGCCGTTGCTAAAAGTTTTTATTCTACAATTTTTTTTAATCTACTATAATCAATTAGTAAAAGTATGATTTTATTATAGAAAATGGAAAGCAAAATTGTAAAGGTTACAAAATATTTAAACTAGGAACAATGCAGTCAAACTTTCTGTAGAAAATACTATGCTTGACGTAATTATTTGTAAAAGTTTGCCATCTTCACACATAAAATAGAAGTTAGAGTAATTTTGGTTAGTTAATACAATACAAGGTTTAATATTTTTAATTTCATTCAAAACTTTCTTCGAACTAAAATTTTAATCAATGCATATTTCGGATTTTAAGCCAAAAGACTTCTATGTGGCAATTTTTCAATAGATTTCAGTATTGTTACTAATGACAAAATTATTTTTTATAAAATTACTCAAATTGGTTAAAAAATAGAATTTATTTTTGAATATAAATATTGTAAACATTTACTTTCTGACTGAAATTCTGTGGTGAGATTATTTAACTGACTTAGAACTAACTTAAGAAATATAATTCTCCTCCGGCGAACTCGGTTCTAATCAGTTAAGTTTTGGTTTTTGTGCGATATTTTATTTTCTTTATGTTGTATAAATAGTAGTTTTTACAATAAAAACTATTTCGAAAGTAATATATTTGCTTAATCTTACCAAAATTAGCTATAGCCTATCATCAAAATCCCAAAAAAAATCTACCAAATTTGAGAGAAAAAATCCAAAAATGGTAACGTTGGTTCTGAAAATATTTATTTATTTGAGTATTATTATTTTTTTTAGTAAAAAACGATACAATTCTACAATTTCAAACCCTGTTCACAAGCTGTTTGAGTTAAAGTGTATTTAATAAACTTTAAACTAAACAACGGAGCTTGTGAAATGAGCAATTGTCTAAATACCAAATAAAGTAGAGCAAAGTTTATAAGATATCTTTATGGTTTTTTTTCAAGAAGAAAGTCTTATTATTTTAATAATGAAAACCTTAAAAAAAAATCAAAAAGAAAACTTAGGGTTTTCATTAGGTATTCTTCTTGTTTTTAAGATTTTCTTCTTGATGTTATTAGGCTTTCTTGCTTTTTTTATAAAAACAAAAAAAAAAAAAAAAAATAACAAAAAATTTTCAATATAAAAAACTGAAAACAATTGGTATATTGCATCAATCTTTGATTTCTTTTTACCTTTTCTTTTTGAGGTCGCGCAGGCCTGATATTTTATTTTGCCTTCATATTATCCTGTTTTTTTCTAGGAAGATCAAGGGACCTTTTTCTGATGGATTGTCTAGAGAAGGTTGAGATGAGAAGCCACTCTCTGCCAGGGATCGAACTTGGTGTGCTTCGTTTTGTAGGCGTGCACTTAACCACTACACCAAATGTGTATTTTATATTTTATGTTTTAACAAACAGTTTCTATGTTGATTTATATAAACGAAATAACACGAGAGTTAATAACGGGTGATTCATTTCGAGGTTCCCTACTTTTTTATGTTTTCCTCCAAGGCCTGAATCGAAACGGGTTTGTCCGCTTTACCTTTAGACTTTACATATTCCCACAGAAAAAAGTCTAACGGTGTGATATCACACGATCTTGATGGCCAATCGACTGGCCCAAAACGTGAAATTATTTGCTCACCGCAATGTTCTCTCAACAAATCCATTGATTGATACGATATGTGGGAAGTGGCGCCGTCTTGCTGAAACCAAATGTCGCCGAGATTACGAGCTTCAATTTCAGGCATTAAATGGTCGGTTATCATGGCACGATAACGGTCGCCGTTGACGGTGATGTTCGCACCGGCATCATTTTTAAAGAAATACGGACCGATGATTCCACCGGAACACAAACCACTAGAGTTGTGTAGTTCGCGAACGAACTACTTCAATTGAACTATTCGCTCAATTGAACTAGATGAAAGGCTTTTTGTACTGAGCTGTTTTAGCTCAGTTACTGAGTGATTTTTGTAGTTTATTGTTCAAATTTTTGTTTTATGACATTCAGCTTTTGTTTATGTGTATCATACTGACCAAGTCAAATTCATTTTGTGTTGATACATGTATGTATATAAACTCTGTAGTTTTTTTACAATAATATTATGTGCGGTTTCTGTATTAAATTTGTATGAAAAGCACAAAATTTTTTGATTAATTCCTATACAAATTTTTTAGACGACCTGCTCGCCTCTTTTTTTCCACTTATGTATCTTTATGTTTTTATATTTTAGTTTATTAGGCTCAAATTCATAAAAAATATATTTTCAGTTTATAAAAGGTTTAATAAACAAATTTTGTATAAAAAATTTGTTTTATATAATTTTTATAAATCAAAAAAAATTTTATGAATAAGGCCCTTAGTGTATATTATTTATTATTTACTTTTTAATTTAATATTTTTTTACTACTTACTTACATAAAATACAAATGAGCGAAACAGATCAACAGAGCGAATCATTTACTTTTAGCTCTCTAAATGAGCTATTGAACTAAATAAACGAACTAGTTCGTTTTACTGAGCTGAGCTGAAAAGAGCGCTCACTTTAAAGAGCTAATAAACCCAACTCTACAAACCACACCAAGCCGTTGTTTTTCTGGATGAAGTGGCAGCTCTTGAATCTCTTCAGGTTGCTCTTCGTACCAAATGCGGCAATTTTGTTCGTTTACATACCCATTGAGCCAGAAATGGGCTTGATCGCTAAACAGAATTTGCCTCGAAAACGTCGGATCTTCTTGCAACTTTTCAAGAGCCCACAGAGCGAATCGATTCAGGCGTAGGTCTTTCCATTATGAAATGCCAAACAATACTAAACAAAAATAACATGGCAACATGACGCGACTCACAGGTGAAAAAAGGCTATTGAAAAAAGTATCTCTACTTTAATCGCCCTATATAATCAAGAAGATAACCTTATTAGGAAATTAAAAAGATGATTTACACGTGATCAAATAATGAAATCAATAAGGAATACCTTTTTGAAAAACTGAATTAGGTAGGCTAATGAAATCAATAAGAAATTCATTTTATTACCATTCAGAAGAAAACCTAATAGAATCAAAAAGTTTTTTTTTATGAATTGTTTTTTTTTTTTTTTTTGTGTCAAAAATGAGTAAAAAATTCTGAATAACAAGTTTTCTTATTGATTTAATGGGATTCCCTTCTTCATAAAATTAAAAAGATTTACCAAATGAAAATAACAAGGAATCTCCCTTAGCCTCAGCCTAAAAACATTTCATAGAGAAAATCTTTTTGATTCTAACTATTAGACATTTTTGACTCTGTGTATTTAATTTTTACTAAATTTCAAAATCTTCAAACAAAAGCATACCAAAATAATTTAGTATTTTAAACCATAATATATTAATAATAATAAAATATTTTAAATTTATTCGTACGTAATCAAAGAACGTCTAAAAACAACCTAATAATGTTTGTTTTTAGTTATCGAAAATTGCTTTGCGTGTGTGTGTAATAAAATCGTCATGTATTTTATTTAAAGTCATTAATAAATAAAATAGTAAAAATGTTGTCTTTTATTATCAAGAATATTAAAAAAAACACCCATAGCCCATATGATATTTAAACAGCAATTTAAATTTTTAAAAAATTGCGTGTCACTAGAGCTCCCAACAACAGAAAGTAATTAAAAAATAAATAAAAAACTTAAAGCGTGTCACCATAGGTAACGTAACCTATACAGTACAACATTTTTGAAATGATTGATTCGGAATTCAACTCTGATAATCGCGAAAATAGTCAAAATGGATTCAGGACACCTCTAAACGTAATTCTTAATTTTTTTTAAATTTGTTTGAGCTTATACAGACTAGTGGTTCTCGAGTTATGACAAACAAAAAGCCTAAAACGTGACAAAATCCCCTATACGATACTTACTAATTTCAAATGAATTTTTAAATTATTATTTGATGTACCATGACCAAACGAATGATGCAGAAGTTCTTCTTTTTGGGGCTACTTTCATACAAAATTATCAGAATTGAGTCCCGAAATCATGTGTTGTACTGTGCTATGTAGGCCTATCTTTTGACAAAACCTTGAAAATTTGACAGAATGTCGATTACTACGGCCGTTATAATAAAAAGTATAAATAGTCAAGATTGTAAATTAAAGGGTGCGCCAATAGTTCATGTAATTTGATGTATATGCCATACTTTTTAACAGTTATACACAGACCGATGAAATTTACAAATAACCTGTGTTGCTAAGTCAGCTCTAACAAAAAGTATAAAATTTGAATTTGGAAATAAAAGGGTGTCCCAAAGTTAATGTAATTCTATGTATGTGGCCAAACTTTTAAAGTGTTATAAACAGACAGCCTAAATTTACAAGGAAGCTGTATTGGAAAGTCCGCTATAACAAGTACACAATTTGAATTGAGAAATTGATATATGCGGTTCTATCTTTAAAGAGAGAAAATTTAGGTATTCGTACGTTAGATGATCGGAAGATAATTTCCCGTATGCTATTATCTGAGTTTTGAAGATTAAATAGAAGATCCAACTAAATACTACCCAAAATAAGTAGACTCAAAATAAGCTTGAAAAGATTAAAGCGATCCAGAAAATGTTAATAAATAGTTTGACTGCTAAATTTTTAAAATGATAATAACTTGCTGCAGCTTTATAATTACACACTTTTGGCCTCATTATTAAAATAATCTTTTCAATTAACAAAAGATAACATTCTCTATTGTGTTTCGAAAGCATTTTGTTTGTAAAAATAAACTGCAACATTTTAAAATGTTAACTATGTTACTTTACACATTCATATTTACAGGAAGCCTATTAATTAATTATGTTAAAATGTTCATTAAATATGTAAAACAATTTATCCTTACGCCATTAACGTTTTCACTATCCTTTCATACATTTCGTAATATAACTTTAATATTTATAAAATTTTTTAGAAATTTAATTATTAGTTATTAGTTATTTATTATGCTAATTACCCTTAATATCTATACATATAATAAAACAGTAACTCATTTCCTGTCTGCCTGTCTTATTTTCTTTTTTATTCGCATCACGTAAAAACTAGTGAAAAAAGAATCCAATAAAGATACTTTTTTTCCGCAAATATATCTCATTTTCAAGTGGAGGAAAAGCATTTTTAAAAGTGACATATCTTAATACAGATGGCGCTGTATTAAAATACATTATGACAAAGTATGAATTACTTACTGCCAAATAACTAATTGAATAAAACTTATATTTGATTTGTATTTTTACATTGTGGAATTACATTGTTATTAAATTATTTTAAACACTTTTACAGAGGTTTAAAATAATTTTTAGAATTTTATATGGGTAGCACGGATGGGTACGTTTATATAAAGTAAATACGTATACGTGAAGCACTACAGAAATAAGAGTCTTAGAATTTAGTGTGAATTACTTTCAAAGCAAAATCGAAAAAAAATATTATCAGGGCGCACACAACGTATGTGGGCACAGCTAGCTTTATAATAAAAATACAATTTATTTATTGGGGTGAAAGCTAGTTCCCATATCTATTTCACTGGTTGCTTAGGTCAGATCATCAGGAAAGCTTTTTCCAAATATTAGAGAAGCCACACAAAAAGCAATGAGAGGTGTGTACATATGTATATACAGTCTGTCAAGGAAATCTTTTTACATAGAAAAATAAATTTTGGTTTTGTAAGACAATCAGTAATTTGTATGGCAACCACTGTCATCAAACACGGCCTGCATACATCCCATTGATAAAATAAACTAATTTTTACACACATTCCGATTTATTCCGTTGCTCCAAATTTACAGCCTTAAACTCATCTTTGCTTTTGGAACGCCTCTTAACAACGTTTTTTCAGATAGGCTCATAAATTTTCAACTGGAGAAGCAAGTCAGGACTCTGAGCAGGAGTATACATTACTTTGCCACATATTTAGAATATCATGTCCTTACGACAAGAGCCTACTGTTTAGGTTCATTTTCTTGCTAAAACTTGAAACTCGGCTTTCTTTTAGTATAAATTCTATACTTATTGACTCTGGCAATTAGATTACCGTTTAATATATTCAGGTACTGATTTGCAACCATTGCAACAAATTACTCCAACACCCCTACTAGATATGGACCTACAAACCATTACAGAAAGTTTTACAAAATTTACGACTGGAATTATATTAACTCTTTTACGGACTTTCGCTATACTCTATTGGGCCCACTGTTATAGAAATGTAACATTTTCATCTCTTTGTAAAATATAACATCCCAGTAGTCGACAGGTTTGGAAATATGCGATACAGCAAGGAACAATCGCCTTAATCAATGGTTCTTTTAAGCTACTTCTAATAAATATCCGTTCTATGTATATATAGACTGGCCATACCATTTCGTGGGAAACTGTCACGCTACACTCTTTTCTTAGTTAAGTTAAGGGTGTTCTTGTGGACACCAAAGGGTTTTCCTCTACCTTCTTCCTTTAACACGTTCTGTTTTCTGTTTTCAAAATCTTGCGAGGGTGGCACGTTAAAAGCTCTAATGTGAGACTATTTTGATTTTAATTGCGGCTTAAAATATTGCAAATAGTTAGTCTTGGTATTGAACACATTATAGACATTTCTTGCACAGTTTTACCAATCGCCAGATTGTAATAAACCAGTTGCATCAGATCAGTCGATGTTATTTTACTAGGCATTTTAAATTCTCATTAATTTTCCGTTTTTAACACGTTTTTGTAGGAAATATAAATAAAATGTTCAATAAAACCTATCATTGATCACTTAACTATCAAAAAAAAAAAAATATGGTTGACCAATAAAAATTAACAGTAATGTAAAAATAACAACAAGTACAACAATTGTAAAACCAATATCTTGACTACTCAATTTTGGTGTTTTTTTGCCTTTCTTCCTTTTTTCAATTATTCAAATATAATTGCGACTTTTTTCCATTTTTTTGTTGTTGGTTGTTAGTTAATATATAGAAAAAATAAAAATAGTAAAAAACATTAATTTAAACATTAAAAAGACACGATGCCTTTATGATAAATGACAAAAACAAAGCATTTTTCATTATGTAAAAAGATTTCTTTGACATACTGTATATATATACCGCCAGCAAGCAACCTTCTTTTTTACTTTTTCTTGTTGAACTTTTATTAAAAAATGTTATGGGTAATTAGCACGATATTAAACAATATAATTTTAATGTCGTCTAAAGAAAAAAAAACGTTCAATAATTTATGCCATATACGTAGACCGTACTTTTTCAATACATTGCAACACTGTAATTTTATAGGAACATTTATTTGCATTGTATTATTCGGGAAATATTTTTTACAGCCACTTTCGAATGGGAAAGAGGACTTTTGAGGTTTGTACATAAAAATCAGTCTGTCTGCGATATACATATGTCGTCCCGTGAAAATGGGAACGTGTCATTCGTGTACTTTATATTTCGAAAAACACGTTCCGATAATACAACGCGCTTCTTTTTTTTTACGTAAATTATTTTCCCTTTCAGGCCTTGCATGAAATAAAAATATAAGAATGTAAGTAAATATAAAAATATTGTAAATTATAAAAAAAACCACTTACTTATCCTCATGCGTCGCAATTGGTCTGCGTTTTGTATATACTTTGCATCTAGTTAATACGCTTTTGCTTGCGTATTAACTACAACGATGTTGCAAATGGGAACAAAATACATGGTAAAAATTTGTAGGGTTGCATTTATGAACACGCTGCACTGTATTACTAAAAGGCAACATGGATTCATGCATTTAGGAAGTCAGCCATATTTGCGTTATAATTCATAAATGAGAAAATTATTGAAATTAAAATATTATTTAATAATATTATGTGCTAATTAACCACATTTTTTTATAAATTCAATTTATTTGTGATAATTGTATTCCCTAGTGGCCTATATAAATGTAATTCATAACAACAGTTTATTAGTTCTTGTGCACATGTGTATATATATGGGCAATTCCATGTCAAATCAACCAAAAGAAAACTGTTTTCAAATTTACCATTTCCGATTTTATTGAAACATTTATTGTTTATATTCTTTGACTTTCTAAAGGCAAATACAGTTTTAAAAAAATTCTATCTCTTACAGTTTTTTAGCTATACAGTTATCAAAATAGTTTTATAAAAATCTTTGAGATAGTGTCTTTTAATTTTTTTTTTAAATTCATATATGTTTTTTAATGTGGCTTAGAGAGTAAACCATAAAACTATCAGAGTGGGACCATGATGGAATCAGAAGTTATATTAAAAGATCTTTATTTTGACTCATTAACAAACTGAAAAAATATAAATTTTTTAATGAACTGGGTAACAAAGGTAAGAAATATTTCTTAAAACTTAAAAATATGTAGTTTTTTTTAACATAACATTTGATCCCACCAAAAGACACTATCTTAAAGATTTTTATAAAACTTTTTTTTAAATATAAGAAAAAAATTTGTTAAAAATTAATTTTTTTCATGATTGATATCAAATTAAAGTGTATGAAATCCCCTTTAAAATGAGCTATTATTCAACTGATTAGGGCTCATAGAACTGGAATTAGAATATATTTAATCCTCGAGCGAATATGCAAATAATTCTTGCAAAAAAAAGCGACTTCATAACAGACAAACTTAAAATCATGTTTCTTTAAGTCAGTAATTATGCAATGAATATATTTTATTCGAGGAAGATTGCAGCCGGATTTTTTATATGTCGTAGCACAAACTGTCAATTCAGATAAAAAAAACTAATTTTTGAATACAATAATCTAATGCAAATATAAGTAGATTTTCTACCGGGGGATCAGTGCTTCCGGAGTATACAAGGGCACAAGACCCCAGGGTACTGGTCTTTTTCAGGTAAAACCAATGCCAAATGACTGTCTGTGTACAGCGGATCAAAAGTTTGGCTATATACATAAAATTACACAAACTATTGAGGCACCGTGTAATTTCCGAATTCAAGTTTTATACTTGTTATAGCGGTGGTAGCAATACAGGTTCATTGTAAATTTCAACCGTCTTTCTGTAACGGTTTAAAAGTTTCGCCATATACATCAAATTACATATACTATTGCAACACCCTGTAATTTATAATTTTAAATATTTATACTTATTATAACAGACATAGTAATGGACATTCTGTCTAATTATTAAGTGTCAATAACTGTTCAAAAGATAGGGTCAAATGACGTCACCTATTGGGACACCCTTTAAATTGAAATTTGGATATAAATACTTGTTATAGAGGACTTTGTCATACAGATTCTTTGTAAATTTTAATTGTGTGTCCATATACAATACATCAGATCAACTATTGAACACCCTTTAATTTCCAATTTTAAATATTTATACTTGTGGTTATACCAGACATAGTAGTGAACATTCTGTCTAATTTTCAAGTGTTTTTCTATAACAGATGAGGACATAATGGTCAAATTACGTCAATAATGGGGACACCCTTTAATTTATAGATCCAAATTTTATACTTGTAATAGCGGACTAAGCAATATAGGTTCTTTGTAAATTTCAACTGTCTATCTATAACAGTTTAAAATTTTGGTCATATATGTCACTTTTACATTAACTATTGGGACACCCTTTAATTTTCAAATTCATATTTTACACTTGTTATTATAGCGGACTTAGCAATACAAGTTCTTTGTAAATTCCAACTGTCTGTCTATAATGGATCAAAACTAATGGGACACCCTTTAGTTTCTTATTGTATATATAATTTTAAATATTTATACTTATTATAACAGACATAGTAACGTATATTCTGTGCAACTTTCAAGTGTTTGTCTATAACGGTTCAAAAGATAAGATCATAAAGGTTAAATTACGTCACATATGGGGTCACCCTTTAATTTTGGATTTCATTTTTTAATTAATTTTTGTTATTGGGAGCTATAGTGATATGCACTTTTTTAATTTTAAATTGGTGACCTATAAAGTTCATAATACACGTGAAAAACACGTATGTTGTATGGGGACACCCTTTAATTTTTTAAATTTTAAACTTCTTTTAAAATGGGACCAATCTGTAACCATAGCCTTTCTAATAGCGCAAAAATTTTTTAAATCGGTTCAAAATTCTGAAGGCATAAACATAAAAAAAGCAACACACCGACGAATTGATAATCTCCTTCTTGTTTTGAAGTCGGTTAAAAGGCGAAATTTTCTCACTATAAGAGATAAAATTTTTTTAAAATTATATTTGGATTTAGAGAGTCAAGAGATATAAATAACAAAAGTTTCAATAAAATCTTTAGTAGTCATTTTGAGTGCCTTGTTGATATTACGTGGAATTACCCATATTATTTATTTTATATATAAATGAATTTGTTATTTATAGTTTAATATGACTAAATTTGTGTAATAAATCAAACTGGTCTTTGTTAAAAATCCTTCGAAATATTGTTAGCAATTCACAACTGAGACTATAAATTGCATTAATGTAATGATATTATAAATTTTGAATTCAGTAAATTTTAAATAATTAATATTTATATTTCAATATGCTAACAATTTAATGCAACAATGATTATAATTATATGCGATTAAATACAAAGTTAGAGAGAAAGTCAAAATTACATCCTTTCCAATATTTAAATAAATATGTTAGTGATTTTAAGTTTTTAATATCTTTGGGTTTATTATTAAATTCAAAGTAACTTTGTGCTAAATAGTTCTCTTCTCATATATCACAGTGTGAAAACTTTGTTGGATTTAGTTAAATAACCAAAATTTAAAATTTCTTATGTTTAGTAACCGTTTAACGGAAATTATTTACTTAACGAAAATGGAAAGTTGCTTGAAACTTTTTCAATTACTTTTTTTACACATAAATACATGTTTCTTATGGCAACCTGAAGTTCAGAAATGCTAATCATTACAATGCACTATCGTTTAAAATGTCTGCTTTTACTGTGCAAAAGTGATAAAAATATAAAGCATGCGTCAAAGTCAATCGAAGCATTTTTTCTACAAATGTGCTTATGAGAGCAGTAGTACCTGGAGAACTTTAAGTGCTTGTTTCTCGCACTTTACAAGTTGTATTTAAATTTTGTACAATGTAAAGTAAAGACACATGTTATGTATTTAATTAAAACTGATTTATAAATAAGTACATATGTGTAATTATATATTACTCATTAGACTACATAACTTTACGATTCATCTAAAACTCTGCATTTCTGTAAAACTTTAACAAAAAGGCACCATTTGGCCTTTTTGAAATTAATATCACTGATTAATTATTATTTAATGAGTTATTAGCAATTTATTTCACATTGCACTTAGGAGTAATGCAAAATTGGTGTAAAAGCAAGGATGAAATTTACGAAAAAACAAATAAAGCAAAAAAATTTTATTTTGTGTAGAATGATAAATTGCTGTAAGTATCAAAATCATGCGTTCTACGGTTGTTAGACGCCTACGATTACCATTAAGCGAAAAATTAGAATTTGGTAAGGAAAAGAACCCGCTGACTTTTCAACTGGAAAGACGATACAAATTTTCTCCTACGTCATTAGCAACATCGGCTAGAAAGTATCGATTTGGCTGCAGTCCTAAAAGAAAGTATAAAATGCCCAACAAGGCGATCAAAGATCCCCAAAAGCCAATTCTACTTTGATTTAGATTTTCTTCACGAAAACAAGTTAAGAAACTACGATTTCTAAGTAAACGTTTACAAAAGCGGATTACTTGATATAATATAAACTGTTATGTTTCATCGAGAGAATTTCACGTTAGCAACCAAGATAATGAAAATGAAAAATTATGAAACTGAAGAAATTTAAAAAGTAAAGAAATTAATGCAAATGAAGATGACCTGTTGGATTTAAATTTAGACAATGAATTAGATATACCGTTACAAAAGTAGAAATTAATTGCATTAGGCCAATAGTTACAGCTAAGATTTTGTTGGAGCTATGAGTAGTTTTTCGTTATAATAGCGAGGATAATGCTCATTACTATAACTTGTTCTTAAAGTATGTGACAGTTAAAGGTTTTCTTAGCTTACTTAATATAACGAAAAGCTAGTTATCGCTCCAACAAAATCCTAACTTTAGCTATTGGCAAGTTATAATACTGGCCCTTAGTAAAGGGTGTTTTTTATAGAGGTATAGAACTTTAAGTTGACATTACTTTTCAAGATGGCGACCGATTTAACAGCTGTCGAGTGATTTATTCTCAGTTTGGTGTGGCAATTTATCATTAATAGACTCACGCCTTAACAATGCTTGCAAATAGTGCAATTTTATTTCGAAAATAATGATTCTGTGCGGAAAACGTAACCCGCACTACGTCCATTTTATCGTCGACAAAATCGTCAATCAGAGCAGTTAATTCGATTAACTATGGAACGTTTTCGCACCACGTTTACTCTTACTGATAACTCGCATCTCCAAAGACGCCGTACGGTGCGTACAAAAAAACTATTGCTGCTGTAGAGCGTAGCATTGAGGAAGACCCGAATGAGTCCATCCGCCATCGAGCACAGGAATTGGATCTGTGTCCATCCACTTTATGGAAGATTTTGCGGAAGGATCTTGGTTTGCGTTCTTACAAAATCCAACTCGTGCAAGAATTGAAGCCAAACGATCATCAAGTAAGGAGTAGGTTCGTCGAATGGGCCCAAAACGAGATTACCGTTGTTCCCAATTTTATTAGCGAATTTTGTTTAGCGATGAAGCGCACTTCTGGTTGAATGGCTACGTCAACAAACAAAACTGCCGCATTTGGAATGAAGGTAATCCTCATGTATATGTCGAAACACCGTTACATCCAGAAAAACTGACTGTTTGGTGCGCTTTATGGGCTGGTGGAATCATTGGTCCGTACTTTTTCAAAAATGATGGTGGCCAGAACGTTACATTCAATGATGATCGGTATAGAGCGATGATTACTAACTTTTTGATTCCTGAATTGAATAGCCATGATGTCCAGAAGATGTGGTTTCAACAAGACGGCGCAACATGTCACACAGCTCGTGCCATAATAGATTTATTGAAAGACACGTTTGGTGACCGCCTAATTTCACGTTTTTGGCCTGTGAATTGGCCTCCAAGATCTTGTGATTTAACACCGCTAGACTACGTTCTGTGGAGTTATATAAAGTCATTTGTCTATGCGGATAAACCACAAACGCTTCACCATTCGCCGTGTTATTGCCGATTTACGGCCACAAATGTTGGAAAAAGTCATCGAAAATTGGATGTCCAGATTGGACGATATCCGCGCCAGCCGTGGCGGTCATATGCCAGAAATCATATTTATAATGTAATGCCACAAGATTATCTTTCGGATAAATGAAATTCATGTCAATCGAATAATCCATCGTTGTTTTATTGCAACTTAAAGTTCTATACCTCTATAAAAACACCCTTTATAATAAAAACAAATGAAAGAATAAAGGGTATTACGTTTGCATAAAAAGTTGTTTGAGGGTTAATTTTGACATTTAGTCCTTAAAGGGTTAAGTTATATTTTTTTATAAGATTTATACTTACATATTAACTTCTTACAGTTTTTGGTTTGAACATCATAATTCTATAGCGGTTATTAATTTTGCACAGAGACAGGGTTTATTGGACCTATAGTGTAATGAGAGAGATATGTACACCTAATTTTTTTTGCACGGTAGATTGGTTCCAGAAAAAAGCTGGTAAAAAACCCGTATAAAAAAACATTGATTATTATATTCAAAAATATGTGATTGATTCCTTACATCGTATTATATTTAGTGAACAACAGAAATCCATGTTTATTTTATTAAATCACATACATATGAGTGTTTGCCCCTTTTATTTGCATCTGTAGTGTATGATGAAGACTTAACAGATAGTTTCGTTCCAGATATCAGCGATTACCAAATTTTTTTGGAGTGAAAACTTCTTTAGGCTCGTTGAGCACTTTTTGATTGAAGAAAAAATATTGAACTCAAAAATCGTCGTCACCATTATGCAAGATTTGTTTGAAGAAAATTTATTGAACTCGCATCATCGTCACACGGTCAACACAACGTTGGTTTTTATAGATAGGTCTGATGGTTTCTATAGATAGATAGACTGAGTGACTGGTTGACGGTCTGACTGTTTGACGGTCTGACTATTTTTCTGTGTGACTGTTTTTGTCGGTCTGACTGTTTGTCGGTCTGCCTCACTGTCTGACGGTCTGACTGATTTTTTTACGGTCTGACTAATTGTTTTACGGTCTGACTGTTTGATAAACTGACGGTCTGACTCACTGTTAGACGGTCTGATTGTCCGACGAATTCAGTGTATGAATGCCTGACTGTTTGACGATCAGACGGTCTTACTCACTCTCTGACTATCTGACTGTCTGACAAACTAACGGTCTGACAAACTGACGGTCTAACTGTCTGACTGCCTGCCTATTTGACTATCTGACGGTCTGAATATCTGATTGTCTGAATATTTGACGGTCTGACTGATTGTTTGGCTGACTGACGGACTGTCTGAGTGACTGTGTGTTGGTCTGACGAACTGCCTGATGGTCTCACTGACTGGTTTGTGTGACTGACGGTCTGACTATCAGATGGTCCGTCTGACTGTATGTCTGACTATTCTGTCGATCGGTATTCCTGCCATTCAGTTTGTCTTTATGTAAACAAATGAAAGCTGTAATTTCATTCATTCTATTGGCACAATGATGATTTTAACACACAACCGTTAGCAACATTGCAATGTTTTAGTTTGAAAAGAAAACTAAACGATCCTTTTTTTTAGTTCTCTCTGATACAGATTTTGTACTCAACATGTTTTTATTGCTCACTGTAACACATATTTTACGAAGAAGTTTATGCGCGTTAGTGTAATGATTTGATATGATTAAAAAACAAATGAAAAAAAAAAATAAAATAAATTAGTCAAGTGCGAGTTACACTCACACACGTAGGGTTCCGTACTATGTTTAGTATAATTTAAATATTCCAGTTGTTTATTTCTTTATGTCTTATGGGACACCCTTAAATTTTAAAATTAAAGTAATATTCGCGAAAATTGCATCATAATTAGAACACCCTTTAAATTTTTTATAGCGGCCTTTCACTTTCTATTAAAATATCAGGAGCCTACCTATTGCGGTTAAAAAAATAAGGTAATATTCGTGAAAAACACGTTACTAATGGTCACACTTCAATTTTAAGTATTTGTTATAGCGGCCGAAGTAACACATCTACTGTAAACATTTCAAGAGGGTATCTATTACGGTTTATAAAATCTTGTCACTGTCGGAACACCCTTTAATTTTATTATTCATTATAGTGGCCATGGCAACTTCCTTTCTATAAATATATTAAGAGTCTACTTATTTCGATTAAAAAATAAGTCACTATAAGTGAAAAACATGACACTGTCGGAACACCCTTTAATTTTTAGTAATTGTCATATCGGCCGTGGCAACATATCTTCTGTACAAAATTTCAAGAGTCTACCTGTTACGGTTCAAGAAATAAGGCTTTATACATGCAAATCACGTCACTGGCGGAAAACCCTTTAATTTTTATTATTTGTTATAGTGGACATAGTTATACACCTCCTGTAAAAATTTCAAGATTCCACCTATTCATTCAAAACTTAGGATATATAAATGCAAATCACGTCACTATTGGAACACCCTTTAATATTTAAGTTCAATTTTGTATACTTGTTTATAAAACAAACATAGTTTTAATTACTGTCTGCAAATTTTAAGTGGTTTCCTCTTAAAGCTCAAAAAAAAAGACATAAACGTAAATAACACGTCACTTTTGGAACACCCTACGTTTTAGTACTTTTTGCTATTGTGGCCGCAGTAGTACACTTTTGGTAAAATTTTCAAGAGTCTACCTATTATGGTTCAAAACTTAGGCCTTACACATACAAAGCACACCACTATCGGAACACCCTTTAATTTTTAGGTTTATTTTTTAGACTTGTTTTTTAGACTTATAAAGCGAACTAAGTTTTAATTACTGCTTGTAAGAAATAAACACATATTCGTTAATAACACCTCTCTATAGAGCACCCTATAAGTTTTAATATTTTTTGCTATAGCGGCCATAGTTATACACCTTTGGTAAAATTTTCAAGAGTCTACCTATTAAGGTTCAAAACTTAGGCCTTATACATGCAAATCACTCCACTATCGGAACACCCTTTAATTTTTAGGTTTATTTTTTTTAGACTTGTTTATATAGCGCACTAATTTTAATTTAGTGCTTGCATATTTTTAGTGAATTCCTCCTACAGTTCAAGAAATAAGCACATATTCGTGAATAACACCTCTCTATCGGAACACCCTAAAAGTTTTAGTATTTGCTAGTATAGCGGTCACAGTTATATACTTTCTGTAAAACTTTCAAGCGCCTACCTATTACGGTTCAAAACTTAGGCCTTATACATGCAAATCACACTACTATCGGAACACCCTTTAATTTTTAGGTTTATTTTTTTATACTTGTTTATATAGCGAACTAACTTTTAATTACTGCTTACATATTTTTAGTGTATGCCTCCTACAGCTCAAAAAATAAACACATATATGTGAATAACACCTCTCTATCGGAACACCCTATAAATTTTATTATTTGTTGCTATAGCGGCCAAATTCTGTAAAAATTTAAAGATTCTACCTATTATGATTCAAAACTTAGGCCTTATAAATCAAATTAACACCACTATCGGAACACCCTTTAATATTTAAGTTCAATTTTGTATACTTGTTTATAAAAAAAACATAGTTTTAATTACTGTCTGCAAATTGTAAGTGGTTTCCTCTTACAGCTCAAAAAAAAAGACATAAACGTAAATAACACGTCACTTTTGGAACACCCTACGTTTTAGTACTTTTTGCTATTGTGGCCGCAGTAGTACACTCTTGGTAAAATTTTCAAGAGTCTACCTATTATGGTTCAAAACTTAGGCCTTACACATACAAAGCACACCACTATCGGAACACCCTTTAATTTTTAGGTTTATTTTTTAGTCTTGTTTTTTAGACTTATAAAGCGAACTAAGTTTTAATTACTGCTTGTAAGAAATAAACACATATTCGTAAATAACACCTCTCTATAGAGCACCCTATAAGTTTTAATATTTTTTGCTATAGCGGCCATAGTTATACACCTTTGGTAAAATTTTCAAGAGTCTACCTATTAAGGTTCAAAACTTAGGCCTTATACATGCAAATCACTCCACTATCGGAACACCCTTTAATTTTTAGGTTTATTTTTTTTAGACTTGTTTATATAGCGCACTAAATTTAATTTAATCGGAACACCCTTTAATTTTTAGGTTTATTTTTTTATACTTGTTTATATAGCGAACTAACTTTTAATTGCTGCTTACATATTTTTAGTGTATGCCTCCTACAGCTCAAAAAATAAACACATATTTGTGAATAACACCTCTCTATCGGAACACCCTGTAAATTTTATTATTTGTTGCTATAGCGGCCAAAACTATACACCTTCTGTAAAAATTTAAAGTTTCTACTTATTATGATTCAAAACTTAGGCCTTATAAATCAAATTAACACCACTATCGCAACACCCTTTAATTTTTAGGTTTATTTTTTAGACTTGTGTATAAGGCAAACTGCGTTTTTATTACAGTTTGTAAATTTTTAGTGTATGCCTCTACAGTTCAAGAAATAAACACATATTCGTGAATAACACCTCTCTATCGGAACACCCTGTAAGTTTTAGTATTTGTTGCTATAGCGGCAACAACTATACATCATCTGTGAAAATTTCAAGAGTCTACCTATTACGGTTCCAGAGATAAAAGGCGCTGACAGACGGACAGACGGACAGACGGACAGACATTGTAGCGAAAACAATAGGGTTTCGTTTTTACACTTTGTGTACGGAACCCTAAAAAAGGAACTAATGCAGATCTCTAGTATTTGCTTTATTACTCGTTTACTGCGTCACCAACGCATATATATATATATATATATATATATATATATATATATATATATATATATATATATATACATACATACATACATACATACATATATACATATACTTAGATAAGTACATATGTATATGTATATTTTCAGAAAAATTTGTAATAAGCGGACATTTAAAAAAGAAACACAACTTTTAGAGCCGAAAACTGTAATAAAAATGTTAACTGCAATAATAAAAAGATTATTATCAATTTGTTTTAATTATTTATATTTATTCTCTGAAAACTTAAATGATCCTTTTGCTTTGTATTTCATATAAAATCGTGGGAAAAAGATATCGCCGAAAAACAAATATTGAGCCTTCGATATTTAGAAGGCGATCTAAAATTTTAATTTTACATTCTAAAGAAATGGCTTAACGCTTTAGTTTTGTATTTGTAGTTTTAACACATTTCAATTGCTCTGACAAGTAAATTTTGCTTGTGTGCACAAAAAGGGAATTTGACAAAAAAAATCTTAGTCCAAATAGTTTTGAATCGTGCTAAATGTTTTTGTTTTAACACCGTGTTAAATCAAATATGTACAATGTGTGCAATAGTTTAGCATACTTATTGGAGTATGCATGATTATAAACGTATGAGTAATAAAAAATTGTGAAACCTATTTATGTTAATCATACGCACAAGCTTATATCAGTATGAGACCGCGCACATAAACGGGACCTAAGTGTAGCTTAATCGATTTCTTTTTAACACTAGATTGCCCAAGGAGACTTCCTTGACTGTTTTTAAATTTCAATTAGAAAAACAATTATGTATATAATGACAGAATTTCTTAGTATTTTCAGACTTTTTGTACAACATATAAATGCGTTTATTGATAATTGTAGTTACCTCCCCCTCCTCCATTTTCAGTATACTTATACGTGCTATACCCATATTGCCCAAAAGCATATCATATGACTGTTATATTAAATTGATTAAATTTCATATATGAGAAGTTCAGCTCTGTATAAGTTAAATAATTTTTTTCCAAGTGAAGTATATTTTTTATTGTTAATATTTACTCTGATCTTGTTATATAACTGTAAATATTATTTAAAACATTAAAAATTATTTTGAAAAAAATCTTTCAGCAAACCCTTCTAAAGAGTTAATGGTTATTTGTTGGGGTGAAATTTAGAATTGTACCCGCATTGTTTCTGCGATAAAAAAATTAGAATTAGTTCTCGAAAAAAATATATTTTCGGTTATAATTGGCATTTTTTCATTCATAAGTTGAAAAAAGATACTACTTTAAACGGCTCTCCTATAAAATTTCCTTTTTTACCCTTACATATTTTTCGATATGCATGGTCACATACACCATGTAAAAATATGAAAAGTCAAGGCTAATTAGCAAAATATTAAATAATTAATATTATTAAGGTTTTCTCCAGCCTGGTGAACAGAATGTCAATGCGAGAAACGTTTGGCAAAAACTTTGAATGATAACGTTATACTTTTATACTTTATACTTTTAAACAAAATAATCATAAAATTTTAATTAAATATCTATAATTTTGCATGTATTTGAAATACTTATAACACAGTGATGTACAAAATTTGTACAGGTATTGGCACCATTGGTCTATATGCCACAAAAATGTTGAAGTTGAGGACGTTTTAGTCAATGGTGAAAAGTACGGAGACATGCTTACTAGTTTATTCGTGCCTCGTTTGGGATAACATTATTATTATTATTATTATTATTATTATTATTATTATTATTATTATTATTATTATTATTATTATTATTATTATTGTTATTGCACGAAGCATGCGAACGGAAAACTCCGGTTTGTTATCGATTAATTTAAACAAATGGGTCTAATAACTGGCCAGTTCGGTTAGGCTATTTGCCACCATTATCTTCTCTGGGGAATTGTAAAGTCGCTTATGATAAAACCGGAAACAATTTAGCGCTTAAAAAATATATTCTCTGCATTACTGCTATAAAGTGTTGTTAACTGCGTGATATATGATACAATGTAATCTATGTGATGGTGAGATGATCTATAGTTTATTCCATAAATGCTTCAGCCGCGTTGGCTACCTGATATAATAATTTGCGCACGTTAATGTCATAAGATTTTATTTATATTTGATATTCAGCCGATTTAAAGAAATTGAAAAATTAGTTTATTGTTTGAATTTAATTTAAAGTCCCCCAGCTCTAGAAAAGTGACTTGTAATTAATTTTATACAGAAAACTTTTTGTACTTAAAGGAAAAATCTTTGCATGTACAAGTTTTGTAAAACTGACATGGTTTTTTATTATTGAATGACAAATATGATTTCTGTTTTATTTTATTTCCGCAGTATTCTTTTTAAATAAATAAAGTCAGCTTACTATTTGAGAATAAGAAGAGAGCACGGATAAAACCAGCTAAAACAAATTGTCCAATATTATTGAAAAAAACATTAAACATATTTCTATTTCAGGTATATAGATGAAGAGTTTACTTAAATAATCAGTCACGTATTATTAGCGCTTTAAATCAGCACGTACTTAAAGTAATTTTTAACAGTTTGAAAGTAAAAACATGTTAAACCCAAATTAATCTTTATTGTCGATTTTCATTGTTAGGATTTTATTTTATAGTTATAAAATACAATTTGTTGCTTAGAGCAGAAAGATATAAATATTTGCTTAAATATTTTAATTAACGAACGTTTCAAAGCCTTTCCTTGTCGTAAATTTGAATAAAATAAATATAAAAGCTTTTTTAGATAACTTAAAAATCATTAAATATGTCGCTAAAAAGTAAAAAGTATCGTGTATCATAATTTATTAAATATAAGAGCAATTGTTCTTTGATATTGAATTTGGTCTCTCATAAAAAATGAAGAATTTTAAGAAGATGTTAAGTTGAATAAATCCGACTAATAAAGCGCCTATTCCAATTGCAAAATTAATAAAAATATATATTATTAATCGGAACAATTTTAAGAATATCCGACCATTTTTCTTAGTGCTTGATTTAACGCTTTAGAATACTTTCATTCAAATTTCCGGTGAACTAAAGACACTTAATAATAATGTAGCGATTTTCACCATTTAGTCGCAACTTAATTTGCCTGCATACATTTGAATGCAACAATGCATTTATGCACAGATGCATTTTGAGTTGAAGTTGGCTGCAGTTTATAAGCAAAATTTGACAGATGAATTTTAAATGCCGGAAATGAAAACTCTGGCTGATCTCCAACACGACGCAGGTGCAGAGGTAAGTGTCTTTGTTTAAATTGATTATAATATATTCTACATACTCAAGCCCATGTTCACAATGATGTTTTGTCGAATAAATGGTTGGATTAAAAAGATAAACTTCTTTTATCTGGCTTTTGGGAGACATAAACATTTTTGTGAGGATGATGCTAAAGAGTATGCGTAGTGATTAAGGAAATTTGAGTTGAAAAATGTATTGTGTAATTGTAGTTTTCATGATGTAGTAAGTAGTTAAAAACAAAAAAGTAATAAAACAATTATTAAATCCAAAAAATGCATTTTTATCAGAGAGTGAATTTTGAGTGATAAGAAAAGTGAAGAGATTGTGCAATTGAGTGGTTGGCGGGAAAGAAACTTAGTCACCGGTTGAACGCAGGGAGCGAGCGACTGAAGCAGGAAGAACGGTCGGCTAAAAATTTTGGGCGCGCTACTGTTCAAACTCGAGTGATAGGTAAAGCGGAAGCCTAAGGCAAGAGCAGTGCGAGAAAGAAAGGATACCTCGTGTTCGACTAGCCGTGCAGCATAGCGACAGCCCCACCAAAACAAACATGTTATTACACATCATCGCGTAAAAGTGCCATCAGACCGTTATGAAGCCCACCAAGTCGCATTAATGATAATCACAAATTGTAAAATGATCGCTAAAACCAGCCATCCCCAGTCCTGACAACCATTCTTCCATAATTGAGTGGCACCTACCATAGCCAACAGATCTGACATGCACTAAAATCTCATTCACCAGCCACGCATCAGTCTCACTAACGCCAAAACATCAGCTTCTGTCAACATCACTATGGTTAACATCATCCCATCGTCATAGGGTCTTCATCACCAACACATAGTCGTCAGCATTATCTCACCATCAACATAGTTGTCAGCATCATCTCACCGTCACATAGTTTTCAGCACCATTTCACCATCATATTGTCAGCATCATCTCACCATCACATAGTTTTCATCATTAAACTCATCATCATATTGGCCAGGACGAACAAAAGCAGCCCTCAGATATATATATTTTGATAAGATATATATATTTTGTATACCTTAAGTAAATATTGGTAACAAAGAACTAGCTGACTACACACACAAATCAATGCGGTGGGTAATATAGGTAGCCACAAGTTACCAATACTGGGTTACTAATCTACATTCCGATTTAAATATTACCGTATCCACCTGTATTCAAATTACCGGTAAGAAAAAAAACCAAAATCTAACTTCGACATTACCAGTTATATGTATGGATACACGAGAAGAAATATCTATACCTACTTTGATATACCTTCCTGCAATTAAATTTTAAACATAATCTTAACTAAATAAATACTTACCTGACATACTAAATTCATATAAAAAAAAATGCTAAAACCGATTCTACGATATACCCAGATGTACTTACCTACATTACAAGGTAAACCTACATATATTTGTATACTTACCTATGTAAAAATTTAAAAATGTAATTACCTACTTGAGCTAAATTATTCATTACCAAAATTTAAATATAACTGAACACTTATCGTACGTATATAGATATATTTAGAACTTAACATACATATGTACTTATCTTAATTCAAAATTTAGAGATACATAAACACTTTCTACGATATGCATATTTAAATTTGAATGCAAATGCTGTATCCGAGATGCTCATATGTATTTGACATTAAGTACAAAGCATTACGGTTAAATACTATTTGATTGGCGAACTTAAATGTGGATATTTAAATTTATGTGCTCATCTGTAGTCAAATTTAATCATCGATTAAATACATAATCACTGTCAAAATTGAACATAAGTTGTTACATTACATTTTCGAATTGAAACATAAAAATTTAAGATTGTGTTAGCCTATAATCTAAAGTAAATTTCCTATTTTATCAGTATATATCTCCAGGAATCCACATATATTCAGACTTACTTTCATACGCGTACTGTAATGACAGTGAGAAACATAAATGTTTTAGTATCTTAAGTAAGCCTTAGACAGCTAATAAGAGTTTATTTAGTGGTTGTAAGCCTATAAGACTTGATGTTAAAACCGGTAAAAAAAAAAGTGATGCGTAAACGATCTCCGCTGTGCGAAGAGGTAGTGCCCCAAAAATTAGCGCTAATTTAGGTCAGCCCCTGTAAACCGTACACGTGCTTGTATTCAAAATGTTAATACCTTTTTTTTTGAGTAAGGTAGAAATAAACAAAACGCTAAGGTATCGGTTTGATATTATTAAGAACGTAAGAGGAATTCATTGTTCCTATTAAGAATAACAAATGTCATCGAACATTTTTCTTAAACAATTATTGTTACTTATTACGTCTTAAGATTTTTCTTCTGTTTATAAAAAAAAAACATTGAATATATATGTGAACTTTTATTGAATTTAATTGTTCTATTGGTTTTGAAATTCATTTAATCATGCGTGAATAATTTGAAAAGGTAGGTAATTGGATGTGAATATTCCATTTAGGGGTAGCGAAAATAAAAACATCAGGGCATTTAGGCTAAAATGGTCAACAGTATCCGCAGACGATACTGAGGGAGGGCCGTCCTAGGAGTTATACCACCAACAACCCAACTGGATTTGTTTTCTGAGTCTTCGTCTCCGTCTCCGTTCGCCCCGCTCTTCTCTTTTAGTAATGGTGTGAATAGACACTGGTACAGAATTTAGCTGGACCTCACCCTACTAGCTGCAACGAACACCCGCCCAAGCCCGACGAGCCTTAGCCGCGCGAGACAAAAGTTAGATACCAGTGTGACAGTTAGTGAGTGTGGTTTCTTGTTCTAGTGGGAGTGAGCAACTATCTGTTGCGATCATTATTAATATTTTTTTTCTCTTTTACTGAACATACATGGATCAAGAAACGTGACTATAAAACAAAAGCAATTTATCTGAAATCACCAAAGCGTAAACAAAAACGATATTAATTTAAAGAAGTAAATTCAACCCCAGCAATAACAGTGATTCGCCGTATGTAGGTTTGTAAGGGTTGTTGTTATCGCTTTCTAACCTGCCTACGTATCATGAGATATTTGTTCGCGATATCTCACTTATTATCATTGCCATTAAGTGATTATTTTAGCGCATCGTAGATGTCCGTATTATTATTTTAGGAATTTGTTGTAATTCCTAGTAATTTTTTAGGGTTCCGTACCCAATGGGTAAAAACGAAACCCTATTGTTTTCGCTACAATGTCTGTCCGTCTGTCAGCGCCTTTTATCTTTGGAACCGTAATAGATAGAATCTTGAAATTTTCACAGATGATCTATAGCTGTGGCCGCTATAGCAAAAAATACTAACACTTATAGGGTGTTCTGAAAGTGTCGTGTTATTTACGATTATATCCTTATTTCTTGAGCGGTAGGAGGCAACCACTTAAAAGTTGAAGACAGTAATTAAAACTATGCTCGCTTTATAAACAAGTATACAATATTGAACCTAAATATTAAAGGGTGTTCCCATAGTAACGTGATTTTGATCTATATGGAATAAGATTTGAACAGTAATAGGTAGAATATTGAAATTTTTACAGGAGATATTACTATGACCACTATAACAAATATCAAAAATTAAAGGGTGTTCCGACAGTGGCGTGTTTTGCATGAATAAGACCTAATTTTTCAACCATAATAGGTAGACTCTGGAAATTTTCACAGATGTTGTATTACTATGACTTTTTTTAATCGAAATAGGTAGACTCTAGATATATATCCTGAAAGAGAATTGCCATAGCCGCTTTAAAAAATTATAAAATTGAAGGGTGTTCCGACAAAAGCATGATTTTTACGTAAATAACCTTATTTTATAATGAAATGTTTACAATAGATGTGTTACTTCGGGCGCTATAACAATTACTAAAAGTTGAAGTGTGTTCCAGTAATGATGCAATTTTCGCGAATATGACTTTTATTTTAAAATTATAGGGTGCCCCATAAGATATAAAAAATTAACAACTTCAATTTTTAAGTTGTACGGAACCCTACGTGTGTGAGTCTAACACGCACCTGACTGATTTATTTATTTTTGCTTTATAGTTATTCTTTTTAGTACGCAATACTTTAAAAGAAAATGTAAAAAACTCATTGTGTTTTGAACACTTAATATTTTATGTCATATAAAAATGCTTTTGTATGGGAGATCTTCTTTAAGGAAGAACAATAACATTTCTTCCAAAACAAAAATGGCGTTAAAACTATAACCTCTGCAGCCTCTTGAACACTCATGACCTAATAGCTAAAGTTACAAATGAATTGCATAAGACAAAGCGGTGGAATAGAGTAGTTTTGGTAAATATGGATCAAACGTCTCCAGAAAAATTCTCTAGCTCCGCAGCTCGTCAAGGATGTGTCACTAGCACTTGAAAAGGATTTATGGGTGCGAAAATTGCAATATTGTATATAGTACATGCATTATATAAAAATATTTTTGCTTTAATTTATCAGTATTTTTGACAGTCTCTTCTTGTTGGGGGTAAGTTAACTATAAGCATTTAGGGATGCTTATCACACCATAATGTTCTATGGATCACAAATATGGCGTTTTTAAAAATATATATTGTTTACATGCATATAGAGTGTTACGCGGATGTGCTTAAGCGACTTTTTTTTAAGCGCATTTTACATTGTTTGTGCATTTTTATAATTATTTGACTTATAAGGCATGCGACAATGTTTTCTCCGCTGGGGTATAACGCACCGATGCCAGCACTCTGGGCCACATAAATTTCTATTTATGGGCCCTTGAGGAAGGAAATTCTCGCAGGTCACTGTCGACGTTGCTTTACTCCAACATCTTTAAAAGGAGTTCGATGTCTGCGAGCAACAACGGACGGCCGACCATCGCAGGTCACTCTGTCAATCTTGCTTTACGCCAAACTCTTTAAACCTAGCAGCAGTCGATACTAACTCTCTTTGCTAAGCCAACTTATTCTATCACTGGGATAGCGTACCTGCGGGATACTTCGTGAAGGCTATTCCCACACAAAGAGGTAGGTCTGGTTGTACGGAAGGTTTAGGCAGTTAGCTGAAGGATACTAAGGGAACAACTGCACCAACACAACAAAACGGGAGTTACTGTATTGTACCACGAACACAATACATCTACTGAAGTAGAGTTGCTGTATTAAATCTGCAGGATACTAAAGAAATAACACAACTTCTAACCGAGGTCAGACAACGAAACCTTTTGAACTCTACTATTATCTGAAGAATACCTCGTCAATCGCTGTACATCAAACTCAACAAAATTTGTCAAAGCACCGGTTATATGTTTATCCATTCGCTAGCTGCTAAAATTAATTGTATAAATATGTAAGCTTACAACCAGCGCACAGTCGGGCAGAATCAAAATATTTTGGGAAATAACTCAGCCATTTGTAAAGGGCTAGGCCGATTGAGACAAATCGTCTAGTTTATAACTATAGTAGAAAATATTCAGTCTCGAAACTCTGACACAATATTTTTAATTTTGGTCGCTAACTACGGGAAAAAATTTAAAAAAAAAATTTCTAAAAATTGTATCTCAATATTTTGAAAAAACTGGACCAAGAAACATTAAAAATTTTAATTTTAAATTGCTTTTAACTCGCTTATTTTAACCCATTAAGGACGGCTCATAGACGGCTAGTACGATTTCGACAAAACTTTAAAAATTTTACGTGGAGGCTCATAGAAGTTGCTTGGTGTTAAAAAAAATTTACTTCCCCCCCATTCCTGAGATAGGACATGGGCATTTAAATACCCAACCGTCTTTAACTTTGAACTCTGTAGCTTAGTAGTTTGTTTTTAAAAAGGGATTCCCAGTTTGCTTCTTGTTGAATTTTTACATGTAGTTTATTTTGGTAAAGCAAAGTGAACAGGTGAAATCAAGTGAGTTTTTTTTATAATAACGCAAGTGCATAAAAACATAATTTATACGAAAAAAAAAATTATAAATAACCGATATAAAAACGATATACTACTGTCGAATTAAAAGAAATTCTCGATAGCTGGTCCGATGGGGAAGACGATTTTGAAAGGGAATCAGATACAACTGATGTTGTTGTATTACCACCCATAAGTGATACTGAGGAGTTGGGTAACAATTTACAAGTGTTGAACGACGACCAAAACCTACCTTACCAGACTGCTGGGACTTACGAAATATAACGTTTCTTTAGTAGATACAAAGAAGATATACTATCTGCTTAAAACGAGAATGATGATTTGCCAGTGACCTCCTGTAAGATTGGTAAGAAGAGACGTAAACTTGATAAGGGAATGAAACCAAAATGGTTCCGAAAGCATACTTACAAGTTTGAACAATAAATCAATGGGGTGTGGACCTTTTCGATAACGCCATGAGCAATTATCGCCTTCGAGTTCGGTGCAAAAAGTGGTATTGGCCATGAGTTACAAACGCTTTCGAGGCGGCTATGGTGAATGCATGGAAAAACCCTAAAAGTCTCAATTTGATTTTAGTGGAAGTATGCGAGATGATAATGAGAAGTTTAATCGGTTTCCGAAGCACAAATGGAAGTTATATATGATCGCGTCGATCATTTAATCGGAAAACTCCCAGCACGTCGTCGCTACCAGTGCGGTGGCAAAACATAGTACGGATGTTTGAAGTGCCAGGCGAATTTGCACCCAGCACCATGCTTCCTGAATTACCATAGAAGTGTCCCACCAGATAAATCTAAAATTGCCAAGCCTTTAATTTTTTGTAAATAACTTTAAAAAATACAAATTCGCCTTTATTTATACCAAAAATAATTATTTCAATATAGAGAAAATTTTAAATTTAGAACTCATTTTGGTCGGTTGGGTATTTAAATACCCATTTTCACTTTTTAGCGTGTGACGGCCAAGTGAGTTGACATATCGCTTTTATTTTTTCACATTACAAATTACAAATGCTATTTAGAATGTACAGGCGTTTTTCATTTTTTGCATTATCCTTAATTTGAAAAACCTTTTTCTGATCATTTTTTGACAAACAAAAAAACGGAATTTTTCCAATTCTCAAACTAAAGGTAAAAATTAAATTGTTTTTTTTTTAATTTTTTTCACATTAATCAATCTCTAGCATTAAAAAAAACAACTTAGAGTCATTATCTCTTATCAGGTCAATGCAAGAATTTTTTTACTACTTTAACTTTTAGGGATATTTAAATACCCAGTCGACTAAAATGGATTAAAACATAATTTATTATTTTTAAAAACCAAAAAAACAAATTTTAAATGAATTTGCAGGTTCGAGGTACCCTTCTTTGAGACCACATAGCGCCACCCCTAGAAAGGGTATGGTAAGCTCAGATACTTTTCTGTTATGTCGATGTCAAATTCATGTCAAATTTTGGATCAATCGGCCTAGCCCTTTACAAACTGTGCAGAGTTGGTTATCAAAGTGAAATTGCTCTACACTAATTGCAAACTGGTAAATCACATCATCGATTAGAATGAATGTAACTTGTTGTTGGTGTTAATAGTATATAACTTATTTTGCTCAGAATGTATTACTTTATATGCTCACAAAATAGGAAAAGTTTACTGATCGTTTTTTGATTTTTATGAACTTAAATAGAACTTTTGAAATTTTGTTCGAAAATTAAATTTCTTCATCACAACGTGCACGATATCTCTGAAATTCCCAAGCAGATTAAAAAACAATACCGATTTCAGATAAATTCACTTAACTGAATTTATGAAATGTTTATTATTTTTTAAAATAGCAAATGGTCTTGCGAAATGCGTTATATTCCATGTTTTTTCAGGGATCGTAACGAACATAAGTTTTATTAAAAAAAAAATACTTTTTAATAATTATTTTTAAATCTTTAATTTTTTCTTGGAAAATAATGGTTATTTTTCAAGTTTTATTTTTCGCTTAGAAATTAATAGTTAATTATTAAATTTTATTTCTTGCTTAGAAAATAAATCACTTAATGGGTTGTAGGTTGTTGAAATTCTCTTATTACAGTAGCTTATGTTGCATGAACGTTAAGCAAAACTTTCCCCAATCTATATACATTTGCATAAATAAATTTTATTTTCCAAAGAAAAAATAAAACTCGAAAAATAACTTTTATTTTGTAAGCAAAAAATAAAAATTAATAAATAACTTTTAAACTCAAATTTTATTTTAAACTCAAAAAAATAAAAATCAATGCAGATAAAGGTATTCCTTATAATAACGATTATGTACTTCTACATCGTTTAGCATTTCTCCTTCATTATAATTTTTTGGTTAAAATTTATAAAATAATAATTTAATACGATTCCTGGTTTTTTCAAATTCAACAAAAAAGGATAGTATTTTATTGTTGGATTTAACAAAAAAGCTATGATATTTTGCACTTGCACTTTTGCAAAACCAATTTCATCAAACACTAAACTCCGCTAAGACACAATTCAAATGTTTATGTAAAACAAAAACATCAATTTAATTAAAGCCTTAACGTATACTGAGACTTATATCGGGTGGTTAAATTTTAAGGGCCGATGTTAAATGTGAACCACACCTACACATCAAGCTTTTTTTCGACATTTCTTGATTTCATACTAACTCAATTTGAACCATGGAAAGATACAAAATAGAGCAACGCGGCAAGAAATGGCAACAGTGGATGATCAATTTTCGAAGAAAATCATCTTCAGTGACGAGACATATTTTCACCTCAGTATATTCGTCAATAAGCAGAATTACCGCATTAGGGTGAAAAATAATCCAAGAGTGTTTGACGAAAAACCAATGCACCCACAATGAGTAACTGTTTGGTGTGGTTTATGGGCTGGCGGCATCATCATTTTCCAAAATGAGGCCGGTCAGGCAGTTACTATGAATGGTGTTCGCAATCGTGAGATGATAACGAACATTTTACGGCCCGAATTGGAAGATATGGATGTGAATGATTTGTGGCAGTGGACGGTGCCACTTGCCACAAAGCTAACTTAACAATGACTGTTTTGCGCGACAAATTCAATAGCCGTGTTATCTCACTTGGTGGCGATGTCAATTGGCCGCCAAGCTCATTTGACATCGTTAGACTTCTTTCTTTGGGGTTAGGGTTATTTGAAAGAGAAGGTGTACGTCGATAAGCCAGCAACAATTCAAGAGATAAAGAATGAGATAATTCGGCACATTAACGGCATAGAACCACAATTATGCCTCTTCGTCATCGTCATCGAAAATGTATGGAACAAAATATCGACCAAATGGCCGATAATCGAACCATATCAATATTATCAAAATAAAAAAATGACAATAATTTCCTAAATAATTTGTGTTTTATTCATAATCAACATCGGCCCTTATAATTTAACCACCCGATATATGTCATTATAGAAAACGCGGAAAAAATTATTTTTTTATTATTTTCTACTTCTTTACAGCCCGACAAATATATATGTATTTAAAACTAGTACACAACTTTATTGTATTTCTCGTAACACTAGGGGCGTGTAAATATTAACAGACTGAAAATTCAATTAAGAATCCTCAAACGTCATAACAAACTCATATACGCTCTAATTACCTGAACAATAAAAATAAATTTATTAAAAACAAGTTTAAAGCCGTTTCACATTTGTAAAGGGTTCCCTATATTTTCCAACAAATGTTGCAATATTTATATGTCAAAGTATTACATTTTAGATGCATGTACGCATATGCCATGTTGTGGCAACCACAAGAATCTAAAAATTTCCAAAATAGCCTCACAATCTGAATGTGCATAAAAGTGTATGATTGTATGAGCACATATAAATACAATAGGGATATGAAAATAAATTGCAGCGCATAACAATTTTTATTTCCAGACTATCCCAAGGATATAAGGACTTCAAATGGGATAACAAAAAAGCCAGAAATAAATAAGGAATGATGTTTTGATCTTTCACATACACTGTATAATGATTGTGTGTTATTGTGTGTTATTGTGTGCAAACAAACACACACTTCCAAAAACTAGTAATTATAAAACCACATGCGGATTAAATTCTTTAAAATGAAACAATTTGAAGCCGGTTTTTAGTGCAACGAACAAAAAAACACATGCAGTCAAAGGTGGAAAGTGAATGAAAATAATTATGTTAGCAATAATGATGTTTCTTAGTTGTCGTTTACAAAATCATGATTTCGTAACTATTTTTGTTGTATTATGCACTGCTTTGTTGTGTGCAACTAACTGTATCCCGACTGGTTGGCTGAAGCATGATGAACTTTCTTTGGTGGTAGATTTGTTTGGTTTCAGTTTGTGGGCAAAATAATGAAACTACAGATTTTCAGGCTACAACTAAGACACAATAGACATTCTATACCCTAAAGAACAACATAATTGACTTTACGGGTATGTAAGTATGAATGTGTTGCTCGCAGGCTATTGTATTTTATTTTCTAGTGTTTGACTTCGTTTGCACTCAAATTGCGTGAACAACTTGCTTTTGTTGCTAAGACTAGTAAGTTCCAATCAAAACCCAATTACTTGTCTTGGTTAGTAAAAACAGTTTCGAATTCATAGAAATGTGCTTGGTTTTAATTTTAATATGTCTGTGGCAATAAGGAATAAGTGCTTAAGTCGACTTAAGGAAAATTTAAGTTACTGGCACCTTTGTAATCTCCGTACTCCAAAGTGACCATGTGCAGAAGTTTCAATTATTTTGTACCATATCTCAGGCAGTTATAGCGAAATTACTTTCTGCTTATATTTTTTCAATGTCTAATCGCATTTAGGAAAAGGCTTAAGAAGCCTTTTCCATTTTTTCAAATCATTAAAACTTCTTACACAACTTATTAATTGCAATGCCTGCGTACGTTTGGTAGATATATTTTTTATTTTTTTTTTTTTATTAATTTTAAAGTCTAAAATTGCTCTCCTACAGAACTTAAAAATCAGACTTAAATACTTTTTCCTTATTGCCACAGATGTGTGTGTCTTTTCAAATTCCTACGAATTTGTGAAAGCAATCCTTTGGTATATTTGGTTTATAATGAATACAACATACAAAATTTAATTTTGCTTGGTTTTTGTTTTCTAGTTAAAGCCATACATTACTGAGTCGTAATAGAATTTATTCAGTGAATAGAAACAAATTGGTGCAGCAACTAAATAACATTCTTAAAAGAATAAGTTTTAATTTCACTTTTCAATTACAATTTCAGAACAGCAGCAATAAACTTTAAAATAAAGGCAATATTTTTTGTAGAAGATCTTAAATTTCTTATAAGTATGTTAATATGCTTCTTGTATGCGGATGACATAAGAGATAATCTTTTTAATTAGTTCACCATGACTTGTTATCAAAAAAGTTTGGAAAATTCCTTAACATAAAGATTTCAAACTTTTTAGCTGTATTCACAAGAGTAAATTCCACTTCAAGAATAAAGAGCACTCGTTGTTAGTTCAAATGCATTTTGAAGATATAATAAACCAAAATATGAAAAAAAAATAAAAGAATTAAATGAAAGATTTATTTTTTTTTCCTTTCAACGATAAGTGCAAAATAAATAAATCAGTCATGTGCGAGTTAGTCACACACACGTAGGGTTCCGTACTATGTTTAGTACGACTTTAAAAATTCGAGTTGTTTATTTTTTTCATTTCTTATGGGGCATCCTTTAATTTTAAAATCAAAGTCATATTCGCGAAAATTGCATCGCTGTTGGAACACCCTTTTAATTTTAGGAACTGTTGTTATAACTGCCATGGTATTACACTTTCTATGAAAATATCAGGTACCTACCTATTGCGGTTAAAAAATAAGGTAATATACATGAAAAACATGTCACTGATGGAACACCCTTTAATAATTAGTAATTTTAAAGCGGCCAAAGTACAACATCTACTGTAAGCAATGCAAGAATCTACCTATCACGGTTCAAAAAATAAGGCAATTTGCGTACAAACCATCTCTCTGTAAGAACACCCTTTAATTTTGTTATTTGTTTTAGAGGCCTGGGCAATTCTCTTTCTGTCAATATATCACGAGTCTACCTGTTACTATTAAAAAAATAAGTTACTATACGTGAAAAACTGTCACTGTCAGAACACCCTTTAATTTTTAGTATATGTCATAACGGCCATGGCAACACATCTTCTATACAAATTGGAAGAGTCTACCTATTACGGTTCAAAAAATATGTCGTTATACATGCAAAAAATTTCACTGTTGGAAAACGCTTTAAATTTGATAAAATTTCAAGAGTCTATCTATTATGGTTAAAAAATTAGTCAATGTTCATGCAAATCACGTCAATGCCGGCACACCTCCTGTCAAAACTTCAAATTTTAAGTGGTTGCCTCCTATAGCTTAAGAAATAAAGACATAAAGGAAAATAAAAAGTCACTTTCGGAACACCCTATAAATTTTAGTATTTTTTGCTATAGCGGCCACAGTTGAACACCTTTTGTAAAAATTTCAAGAGTCTACCTATTATGGTTCAATACTTAGGCCTTATACATGCAAATCAAACCACTATCGGAACACCCTTTAATTTTAAGGTTTATTTTTGTTTACTTGTTTATATGACGAAATAAGTTTTAGTTACTGTTTGTTAATCTTTTGTATATTCCTTCTATAATAAAATATATTTCAGAACAAATTTTTCATACAAAAGTTGTTCTAAAATACATTTTAAATAAGTTTTATTTTTTATGATTATGGGGGAAGGAGTCTACCTATTATCGTTCAAAACTTAGGTCATATACATGCACATCAGATCACTATCGGAACACCCTTTAAATCTTAGGTTTAGTTTTTTTGCTTGTTTATACAGCGAACCAAATTTTAATTACTGCTTGTAAATAAATACATATTCGTGAATTGCACGTCTCTACCGGAACACCCTATAAGTTTTAGTATTTTTGCTATAGCGGCCACAGTATACACCTTCTGTGAAAATTTCAAGTCTACCTATTACGGTTCTATAGATAAAAGGCCCTGATAGTCGGACGGATGGTCTAACGGACAGACGTTGTAGCGAAAACAATAAGGTTACGTATTATTTCTTTGGGTACGGAACCCTAAAAACTATTCACATATTCAAACTATTTTTGTGAATATTGATCGTCATAAGAAAAACCTAGTATTTATAAAAAATAAAATATATTTGAAATTTATTTTAGAACAAATTTTGTATAAAAAAGTTGTTCTAAAATAAACATGGGGGTAAGAATTTAAATTATTATTTTAAATAATAACCCCCATATTTATAAAAAATAAAACTTATTTGATTCAAAAATAGATTTCAAATATATTTTATTTTATTTGCTTTCGATTTCAAAGAAATAAATTCGATGGAGATTATATTAAAAAAAACTGGACCAAATGGAAACAGATATTTTTATGGATATATTACATAAAAAATAAAAGTCCAAAGTATATTCGAATCGAAAAATTAATTTTTTTCTGTTTGGAGTGTTAGGTTAACTACCCCTTGCCCCTTCCCGATTATGGCTAAATATTATACAGCTATTCATCTCCAGAAACCAACTGAATTTCATATCGATATGTCATACGGTATGACCTGTAGAGCGTTTACAAAATTTGGGAGCAAGTAAACTACTCCTTGTCCCTCCCCGATTATGCCCAAAATTTATACAGCTCTTTATATCCATAAACCAAAGCTACATACTAAATTTCGTTTTAATATGTCGTACGGTATGACCTGTAGAGCGTTCACAAAATTTGAGAGTAAGGAAACTGACCGTTTTCCCCTCCCAATTATGTCCAAAAACTATACAGCTCTTCATCTCAACATACCAAAGGTACATAATAAATTTCATTTTGATATGTTTAACGGTATGACCTGTACAAACTCCACGAAAATAGTGGCATACATACCCACCCACCCATAAAAACGTATAAATCCGTCGAAATCCCGACCTCGAATTTTTTCATGATTACTATACTTTACCTTATACTACGTATGGTAAAGTAAAAAGTGTGCTTAAGTTTCTTGAAAATTCAACATAGTTCCATTCTATCCGATCATATAACCTAAGCTCTAAGCATCAAAATGCAGTGAAAGTCGTTCAGCCTGTGAAACTCAATCTTAGGAAAAGCAGTGCTGAACATTCATTCACACATACAAATTTACTATTATCTCAGCCTGAAGCTTCAGATACAGCAGACAAACAAAAAGGTTTGCAGGTAGTTTCATCTTTAAAAAATAAAATTGTATTGTCTACGTCGCATTCGAGGATTCATTTATTAAGAGGATCTCTTCTTTCTAGTCCTACCACAGCTTCTTTCACTTTAGTAATTGGGTTGTATTTTCTGATTTTTTTAACACTTTTTCCAATCCTTAAAATTATTATTTATGTACTTTATTGGATTTCGAAGATAAATAATTTTTGCTTAATTTTCAGAGCTTCTTAAGCTACATCGCTGGCTAAAGCGTTCAACTTTTAACAAATATTTCTGTTGTTACTGACGGCGTGTAGTGATTTATTACAACAGTGCTATAGAGCCTTATTTGAATCCCTTTGTTATCTAATTCGGATGTTACTTTATGTAGAACTTTTTGTCGATGCCATACAAGTTTTTCAGTTAATCGAGAGAATTAGAAATAATAAATGAACTTAAGCCTGACTTTAACTATTCATCTATCTGTATGTCAATAAATAGTTTGATATAAATGTAAACAAAATAAATATTAAATATATTAAGATAATGTCAACTAAAACCACTAACAACTATAATTTTTAAATATGTTTCGCTTTTTCTGCTTTAACTGATGGCACGTTTAAATCTTTGTGGGTGTTTGAGTCTATAAATTAATTATTAAATAATAGTGTAATTATTATGTGGGAGTAAAGCTATAAACAAATATATATTTGACTATATTGCCGAATAAATTGAAACTTGTTTAAAATTCAATAAATGTATGTTTGTTGAAGTATTCAGCCAGTCGTAAGATCTCAAATAAGCCTCTTAGTATTTTTTTCTTTTCTTATATTGAGTATTTTAGAATGTAATAAAGTATAAAAATATGTGCAATTCCTCAATCATTTCTAAAGAAATAATGTGGTTAAATTCAATAGAAAGTATGAATAACTAGAGTTTCTATTGCTCTATATTTCCATAATATTATTTCTCTATTCATTTTAATGTTAAAAAAAATTTATTTCAATTACATTGCTTTTGAATACTTGATGCAAAAAAATCTCTATATATTAAATATAAAATTCCAATAAATATTAAAAAATATATATACAATGTTGGAAGAAATAAAAAAGAATAAAATAATTTCTTTTTTCTCAACAACATGTTGTAAGATTTTTCGTAGAGCGTTATTTTGGTAATAACTGTTGAATTCCTTTAAATGTAACAAAATTTCATATTCTGTTTTCTTTTCTTTGTTCCCTATGAACTATTTTTAAATGAATAAATTAATTATTTAGGCTTAAGTTCTTAATTTTAAAGAGATAAAGAAAACTTATACACCAGCAGAGTGGAATGCATTTTCTAGACAGCTACGTCCGTCATCAGCACTCTTCGTACCAAGGTAGTTTCAATTGTTATTAATTTTCTATTTAAACAAACTTATCAAAGAAATAGGATATGAGAAATTTTAATTTTTTATTCTATTTCATAGGTGATAGAGCTTTTTGAAATTGTTTTGCATATTTGTGACAAAAACAATTTAAAAATGGATCACGGTGTGCATACAATAAGTTCGGAAAAAATATGTTCTTAAAGTGCTCCAAAAGTGAAGTGTTAAACGCAATCCTCTCTAAAATAACTGTCGAGACTAGAGAATGAAAGCCATCAACAACTAGTCCTTTTTATAAACGTTTAATTCGGACCTCAAAAATAAATCCCTTCAAATCGCCAAATATGCTCAAAAATTTATCTCTGTGTGTCTGTTTCAAGTCGCACAATAAGAAAAAGACTTCAGGAAACTTTTTACAAAGGTGAAGCCGAATAAGTAGCGTACACCGAAAAAATTACCGGTATGCTAGTAGCTACTAAGTTAATCTATCAGTCTAGGGGTTGTTGATTCGATTCGCACCAAAGACTGTGAGAGTGTTTCACTGCAACGAGTCAAGTCGCAGATTCTACAATATATCTCGAATAAGGCGATTTGAAAAGAAATCTGAATACTAGAGAGTAGATAAACAACTAATTGCATAGCGTTGACCTTTCAAATAGATCTGATAACAGACTTGAAGGGGCACAACATTCGTTGAGATAACTTTATTACCTCTCACAATTAAAAGAAGTGAAGTAAGAAAATGTCAAAACAAAACATAACAGTAGTTGGTACTATGCTAAAAAAATTAAAAAAATTTTCCCAACGCCACACACTGTGGCCACTGCGGCAATAAATCAATTTGGATCCGCTATTCGATTTTGATGATTTTTGCACAGATGGTAAAAAACTATCTAAAGGTCATGTGTAAAAAATTTCATGCAAATATCTCCATTGGTTTTCTGTCCCGAGCAGCGCAAAGTTGAAGTATGTGAACAAGTCTCAAATGTGATAGTTTTCTATGTCATATTCAAAAGCCTGTTACTTATAAACTATACACCGAATGTACCTTATAAGTACTTTTTCAATTAAAATGGACATTAAGCATTATATGTATATTAAAAAAAAATTGAAAAATTGAAAAATTGAAAAAAAAAATTCTTTTGACAATATATTTTAAACCAAAAATAAAAACATTTATGATTTTCCGTTAGACTTTTAGTTGTGTGCGAAGCAGTGCGACACATGGAGTCCTATAGCAAATTAAAGCTGAGAGTCTCAGCTAATAGACTAAAAAAAAAAAAAAACCTGCCCCAATTTGCCCGCCGCCGAAAAAAACAATGAAAAACCAAAAAATTACAGTAAAAAATATGCGTTATGCGTTATTTTACGCGTGCAAAAACAACTGTGCATTCTTTCTTTCTTTGCTACTCGTACACGAAGCCGGTGACAATTTGGGATCGAGAAATACGAAAATTTCATTGCCTGTGTACTATATAGAAAAAACTTAAATTTGAGTCCCGATTACAAAAACAAATGTACACAAAAGTATTTATCAAAGTAATATCGGTACATTGTTTACGTTGACTAAACAACAAAAAATCTAAATGTAAACTTACTACACATTAAATGAAGGGCTTTATATATAACTTAATCAATAACTTAACATTGATCACATTTTTTTTTCTCTTAAAAATTAACTCCGTTATCCGTTGTAAACATTCTTTTATATTTGAGAGTGGTATAGTGATAAGTAAGTGTTTATTAAGCAATTAAAGCAAATTTATATAATATACAATGGAAAAGCTAAAAATATCTTTCAGCACGCTTTCGGAAATTGTTTTTCAATGTAAAAAATATATTGATCTTACAATTCGTGTAGTTTTCGGAATTATAAAATAGTGTCTGAGAAAACTCAAGAAAAGTTCAGACGGTTTTTGAAACAAACATTTATGCCTCAATTTTTAAAGTAGTGGAACAAGAGTCAGCGTACTTCATCATGATTTTTTAATGACAATGAAGAATGGCTAACACATTATTATACGTTGACTGATGAAGTAGTGGATGATAGAGTGGGTGGTAAACGTGGACGTCAAACGAAAAGCTTTGGGGAGAGCAATGCCAAAACATAATCTTCGGTTCAAAATTATATTATCCACAATTAGTTGCAGTCAGGCAATAGACGCTGAGAAATTCCAAATATATTGTATAGACACGGCAAAATTGTACATTGATTTGTATGGAAAATTTTTATATTGGAGTTGTATGAGGGGTGGGTGTTACAGTAGGCGGATGTTATATGAATTTTTGCGAAAAATAAACATATTGCATATAAAGATATTGCATTTTTGAAATATAGTTTGTATGGGAGGTGGGCGTAAAAGTGGGCGGATTAAGTTCATATTTTGAGGAGGTCATTCTACAATTATAATATTAACATTTTATGAAAATTGAGTTAATATATTTAAAATCATGGAAGTTATGCCACATTTTCTATTTAAGTTGTATGGGAGGTGGGCGTATTTTTGTAAAAAAAGAAATTGAAATTCTTAAAAAATTTAAAATAAATGTGTGCAAAATTTCATGAAGCTCTGCAACCTCCTTGATTTAAGACCATTAAATACACTACACGGCCACAGTGTGCGCCACCAACACCAATTTTTGTAACTAAAAAATAAACCGGAAAACTATGCACACTTTATTTTTGACACTCATTAACTTTTTGATTTTAACCTAAAAATGGCTGTCCACCATCCAACGCAGATCCGACAAGAATATCGTTATATTAAAATTTATTCTATAGATATCGAATGCCTGTTGACTTAAAAAAGGGGAACTCGAAGAGAGTAAAAAACTACTAAAAGGGCTACAAGAATCTCCAAGAATTGCATCCCAGGAAAAATACTTCGCAAACCTTGACGCTACTTCTCAATCAGATTACTATTATTGCGTGCAACAAAAAACCTTAAGAGACATGTTATTTTTAAGGCTCCCTTGCGTACTTCATTTTTTATTGTTTATTTATTTAATATTAGTCTATGGATACAATCCTAACATACAATTTAAAATACATATTAACTTAATCTTAAGAAAAAAAATTAAAAAGTTAAATTAGGAATTTAAAAATACAATGATATTATGTTGAATTACTTTTACATTTACAAAAAAATCAACAAAATTATACAAACTATTAAATTGACAACATATACGCGTAAAAGGATCATAATTTGTTTTAAACAATTTAACAAAAAGAGGTTTATAATGACGAGTATTGCGACACGGTACATTAAATTGTTGCTGTGAAATTCACAGCAAACATTACCATTTATAAGGTTTACCATAAAAGAAACATTTAGCAAAGTGCGACGGCTTTTTAGCGTAGGTAGTTTTATTAACGCAAGTCTGCTAGAATAGGAAGGGAGATTTATTGCAGGATTCCAATGACGATTACGTAAACAGAATAGCAAGAACTGTTTTTGCACTGACTCAATATACTGGCAATAAATATTGTAATAAGGATCCCATACGACTGATCCATATTCCAAAATAGGTCTGACCAGTGAAACGTGAAGTTGCTTGGTAATATAACGATCAGAGAATTCTTTTGCACACCTTTTTATAAATGCAAAAACAGCTTTAGCCTTATTGACAGTCATAGTAATGTGTGCAATGAAGTTTAATTTAGAATCAAGTAAAATTCCAAGATCCAAAAAAGTGCCGACTAAATCCAGCTGATGTCCTCCCAATCAGTAGTTAACAGCTATACAACTATTTCTAAAAAATCGCATACATTTACATTTTTTTAGATTTAGCTCCATTAAGTTATTTTTGCACCATAAAAAGAGGTTGTTAAGATCACTTTGAAGATAAGCATGATCAAGATATTGCTTGAAGCTATAAAAAATTTTTACATCGTCAGCATACATTAAATTGTGGGCAAAGTAGTTAACTTTCGGAAGGTCATTTATAAACAGCAAAAAAGGAAGAGGTCCGATATGACTGCCTTGCGGAACACCGGATAGAACATGAATGTTCTTAGACGTACTCATGTTGAGTAGAACATTTTGTTTTCTACAGGTTAGATTAGACATTAGCCAGTTTAAACTTCTATGGGATACACCTAATAAATCCAATTTTGTTAATAGTAATTTATGATTGACTTTAGCAAAAGCTTTACTAAAACGAGTATATACAGCATCAGTTTGTTTTCTTTGCGAGAATCCAAAATTTATTAGTGTTGAAAGATGAAGAACGTTAGTCGTAGTCGAGCATCCCTTTCTAAAACCATGTTGGCTAGGTGATATAATTGTTGAAATCTGATTACAAAGCGTATCCGCAACTAGTTTTTCAAACATTTTCGGAATAGCACTTAATTTGGCAATTCCTCTGTAGTTTGTAATGTCAGATTTATTTCCAGATTTATGTACAGGGATGATATACGAGTCACGCCAAAGCAAAGGAAAGTATCCAAGTCTAATTGAAGTATTAAACAATAATGTTAGAGGAGCAACTCTGAACAACGATTTAAAATGCAACTTGGCACTCCATCAGGACCATGATTAAATGACATTTTCAGAGCCTTCAAGCCATTAAATATATCCTTACTATTTAAAGTAGGAAAAGAAATAACACCATTTGAGGCTAGTGGATAGAGATATAAATATATTTCATCATATTGGCTATTACCATAAGTACTTGGGAAGAAATCAGCAAACATATTCCAAATAACATCATTACCACTGAATTCTTTATTATACAATTTCATTATTGTCGGATAACCATTGGATTTTCTTTTTGAGTTGACGAAGGCATAGAAAGATTTTGGATCATGAAGGAAATTAAATTTCATTTTATTTATGTAATTATTATATAGCGAACGGTTTAGTAAGTTGTATTCTGCACGACTTATAGAGTACTTTCTATAATCTGTCATCGAACCAGAGATTTTGTAAATTTTATAATATTTACTTTTCAAGTTCTTAAGTTTTGAAAGCAGCTTAGAATTCCAAGATGGACCATTTGGGGTGTGAACGATTATTTGATGAACACACACAGAAAAAAAAATTTCCACCAATTAAAGGTATCTGAAACAAATTAAAACTGGTAATAGGAACAAAAAATTTTTTTCTGTGCAGGATTCAAAAAACGAATAAATAGTTTTATAGAAGTTGGTGATTATCAGATCTAAATCTGAATTACTATTTATAGATTTAGATAAAAGATTATTCCAGCAAGTATTTTTTATATGCTCATAATAATTTGTTCTGTTTTGAAGATGTAGTTTAAGATAGTAACGGCATAAACGAAGTAATCAGAATAGTAGGATGATATCGATCTTCAGGTAAACTAACAGGATCCGAGCGTGTTATTGAGTAATCATCGGAACAAACACCAAGTCTAGCAATTTTCCAAAGTCATTGTAAATATCATTCATTTGGTAAAGTCTAAGCAATAAAATATCCTTTATAAATTCATCACAGCAGTTTTTATTTTGTACTGGAATCAAATATGCACAATCAGTCACATGTTTCAAAAAAATTAAAATCACATCTGGTAGCCGGTAAGAAATGAAACCGAAATACCCATGTAAAAACGTATTTGCCCCGAACAAGCCTACTAATATAATTGAGTTACTACCAATCGAAGCAGTACCACGACTAAGATTAAGCATTCGAGAAATTCAAGGGACAATCGGTGGTCATAAACGTAAGAAAGTCTATGCACAGGGCTAAAAATGCCAAATAGAATCAAAAATATTTTCTCTATGAAATGTTTTAACGCTAAGGGGAATGGAAGAGATTCCTTATTATTTTCAAGTGGTAAATCTTTTAAATTTTGTCAAGAAGGGACTCCCATTAAATCAATAAGAAAACGTGTTATTCACAATTTTTTTTACTCATTTTTGACACAAAAAAAAAAAAAAAACAATCCATGAAGAAAAATATTTTGATTCTATTAGGATTTCTTCTGGATTGTATAAAATATGGATTTCTTATTGATTTCATTAGCCAACCTAATTGATTTTTTTAAAAAGGTTTTACCGATTGATTTCATTATATGATGATGTGTATACGAGGATGATCACGTGTGAATCATCTTTTTAATGTTCTTAATAAGGTTATCTTCTTGATTATATTAGCTATCTTGTTATTTCGTTTATATAAATCAACATTGAAACTGTTTGTTAAAACATAAAATATAAAATATACATTTGGTGTAGTGGTTAAGTGCGAGCCTACAAAACGAAGCACACCAGGTTCGATCCCTGGCGGAGTACAAAAAATGGGTTTTCAGGTTTTAAAAATTAAGTGGCTTCATCAACCTCCTCTAGACAATCCATCAGAATAAGTCCCCCTGACCTTTTCACCCCTAGAAAAATAGTGGATAATATAAAGGCAAAATGTCAGGCAGCCGCCACCACAAATAGAAAAGGTAGAAAGAAATCAAAGATTAATTAGCAAAGAATTTTAAAGGAGATGCCAAACAAACTTTATAATATACATACATACATACATACATACTCGTATATAACTTTTTAAGAAACAGAAGTTTTTAAATTGTTACCAGTTTTTTTTTATTTTTTGTTATTTTATTGTTTTAATAAAAAAAGAAGATAGCCTAATAAAATCGAGAAGAAAACCTTTTTGAAAAAAAAAACAAGAATAATACCTAGTAAAAACCGTAAACTTTCTTCTTGATTTTTTCAAAAAGGTTTTTCTTATTAAAATAATAAGACTTTCTTCTTGAAAAAAAAAAAATAAATATCTTATAAATTTTGTTCTATTTTATTAGGTATTTAGAAACTGTTTTTTCTGTGTGTGGTTTTAACAAAATAAGCTAATGCAACTTCCTCGAATAGCAGTTAAAGTTACTTAGCTTAACCCAATTTTGAGGACAACAGATGTATGCCCAATAATCAATTCGGATTCCGAAGACAACACAGCACTATAGAATAAACGAACAGATTAGTTAAGGTAGTAAAAAAGGCTTTTAAAAGTAAAAAGTACTATTCTGCGCTTTTCATCCACGTTTCTCAAGCGTTTGAAAAAGTATGGCATGAAGGCTTACAGTAAAAGCTAAAGCTTAACTTACCCAAAAACTTTTATAAGCTTTTAAAAAGTTTTTTAACTGGGCAGAAGTTTGTCCGTAAAGATGGAATCTGTTTAAGTTCGCCTGAGCCAGAGTTCCTCAAGGTAGTACTTTGGGACATGCTTACCAGCAACAGAGTCCACACATCGACATTTGCTGACGATACGGCTTTTCTAAACATTCATGAAAGTCCCCAAATAGCTTCCAGATTCCTACAGGATCATATACACCATTTGGAGATGATGTTGTAAAAATGAATAAACAAAAATGTAATCATATAGCTTTCATGCTGCCTAGAGACTCATACCCTCCTATTCGTATAAATAATCAAATGATATCTCAGCCCTCAGAGGTAAAATACCTTGGCATACACCTTGAACGACGATTAACCTGGTAAAGACACATTAAAGCAAAATTGACACAGATGAAACTAAAAGCAGTGAAAATTAATTGGCTGATTGTTAGAAATTCAACCCTAAGCTTCGATTGTAAACTTGTATTGTAAAAATCGATCCTCAAACATATATGGTGTTATGGGGAAAAACTAAACTAAGCGTCCTACAGCTCAAAGGACAAAAAACTGTGATCAGTTATAAAATTCATAAAAAGGACTTTTATTAAAAAAATTCTATTTTTTATATGAAAAACTAAAAACTGATTTTCTATCTAAACTAAGCGTCCTACAGCTAAAAGGACAAAGATAGGTAATCACTTATAAAATTCATAAAAAAAGGATTTTTATAAAAAAAAATTGTTTTTTATATGAAAAACTAAAAACTTGTTTCTACCTGAAGCGTCTCAGCCTTAAACATAGAAAAATACAAAGACGCCATAATAAAATTTTACAAATGATTACACTTGCACCCTTGTATATAAAAAACTCGAACATTTATAAAAATCTAAACATTCCATTAATTCCTGATGAAATAGCGAAATAAGCGGCGTCATACATACTTAATGATCGTGGTTACATTCGACTAAACAGGAGGACCCTGCTTTTCTTAGCCCAACCTTTAAAAGAGAAGCTCTAACATACTTATATACCTGCAACCGTGAAACATACAATTTTATTGTCTGGCACTGGCTAGTATATTTTTTTATGTTTACTTTAGATCTTAAATACGAGCACTTATAGTTAGTTCAATGTTTGAACATATAATATTTGAAGATATAAAGTACAAAATGTGTTTGTTTGTATGTTTGTCCTAAAACTATAGCTGCCTACACCAGTTCAGTTCAGTTTGTTACTAGATATACGGTTGGTAAAATAGGGTTCTTATTTTTTTGATATTCGACGTGGGTGTGGCGCCTCCCATACAAAGTAAATATTTATCATCGTGTTGCCTGGCAACAGCAATAGGTAGCACCTTAAAATTTTTCACCAGTAACCTCTATTTTAGCATACATAGTTTAGAGAAAGATAAACTTTATTGGAATAGCGGGCGTGGGCATACTTTTATATCAAGTGTTTATTGTATTTTTTGTGGATGGGTGTAGCGAACAAAAAAAAATAATTTTTACAATGAGACCAAAGTTACATTAAAACAAGTTATAAGAACTTATACTTGTAAGCTAAGATCCTATTGATGAACCCGACAATACATATTCGACCGTGAACATAGAAAAGGACCTAAGAGTAAAAAAGTAAATGTTACAGGAGAGCAGTTTTTACGGGTGTATGCTAACAGCACATACCTGTTATAACTCCGAAATTACTAATTTTCGGACCTCAGAAACACTTCGAGGTTTCACTAAATAAAATAAAATTGCTTAACCGCTTAAAGCGGTTCACTGGAAAACTACAAAGTTTTCTAAAAACTTTATGGTTTATTCTGTGTGTTCTACTTACATGCTGAAAACCCATTTCTATTTACACGAATTCGGCTTCGGTAGGGTTCGGTGTAATTAAAATGAGAAATACAAACATTTTATTGATTTGGAAGAAGTGGATATGAATCTTTTAAGTAAAGAAATTCGTTGACATTGATGGAATCTTCCACAAAATGGCAAAATGAAAACAATTTGCCAAAATTTAATAACTGATTAGAGTTTAAAACTGGAGCACTGTATTTGTGTTTTGTCTAAATCGGTCGCTTGGCACTAAAATTCAACCAAGTGTTCGGATTGTAATAAATTTATTGCTGACTAATCCTAAAACGAGTACTACATCTAATAAGTGTAAAAATAATAATAATAAAAATATTTGACTTTTTATATTACTCGTATTGATATTAAAATTTTACTTTCAATTTATTCCAAGCAAAAAATTGTGTGCGTAATAACGATAAAATAGGACGTCAAGTGTGTTTTATTTCATAAAATAAAAATTTTTATTTCGATTTAGCAACGAAAAAAAAAAACATTACAACAATAACGAATGAAAACATGTTTCTCACATTAGATTTGAATAACGTCAATATGCTGTTCTGCAGGCATATTTGCATTTGTTTAGTCTAGTGGTATAGGGTTTTTAAACAGGGATGCGTAGTTGCTACGAATGACTATTATAACATCAGTCCTGTTAAAAACACTAAATGGTTAATACGTAGTATAAGAAAAATAAATGCCTTAGGCCATCATTCGCTTAGATAATAGCTTTTTAATATTTGTATGTCGCAATCAAAAACAAGGATAACGGTTCCATTAGGTAAACTCTTTATTATCTTTTCATTCAAACTAAATCTTCATTCTAATCTGACTCCATTATTCACAATTTACAATTGAAACAGATGTTTATTAGTGTGGTTTTATACACAAACACACCTGCATAAAATGCTAATACCAGAATGAACAAGTTGAAGTAATAAATTTAGTCACGACGAATTTTATACTCACACTACATTATAAATTTTTGCTTTCAAAAATTTAAGATCCCTTAAGGTATGAAGTACCTTTAAATCGGAAAAAAATCGGAGTTTTTTCACTACTTTTTCTCTAGTCTCTCTTGGCAATAATTTATTTTTTTGCTATCCTATATTAGAGTCAGGATACTGAGGTACCTCCTCACAAAATTTTGTTAAAATCTATCCAGTAGTTTTTACGTGATGCGAACACAAAGAACAAGACAGACAGACAGACAGGAAATGAGTTAAGGTTTTATTATACGTTTAGATTAATGAAATCATCGTGTATATTATATAAAATTATTAATAAAAAATAATAAATAATTTTGTATTTTATTATCAAAAATGTAAAAAACAGCATATACCATTTCTTAGTTAGTAATCATATTATAATCATTAAATTTAACAATATAATGTTTATAATAATATAGTTTAACTACAACCATATAATTTAACCATAGTATGTTGCTCTTAGATTATGGTTACTCCAACCATAATCTAATAATAAAGAATAAACAAAGCACATAAAAGCAAGAAGGAAGCTTTTAATGTTTATAACTAAACGTAGCCCAAAGTAGATAAATACAAAGAATACCGAAGAAGGATGTAGCGATTTAGGCATTACATTCTGCTAGTGTCTGAAATAATTTTTTTCCTCATTTTCTTTAAAATTAATCGTCTAATTTGAAAACCAATATAACTCAACCCTATACCCCCAGGGGTTCCAATTGTCACTGCAGGAATATGGCAAATGCTTTGACGCGGTTCACTCGGGGAAAATAGGGGCACCAGACGCTAGGGTTCCTAGAGCCTAAATCTGGAAGAAAAGGTCTGTGAGTAAAAATCACGGGTTCTCTTCGAGGCCCGACCAGTGCCCAAAAGACTGGTACCACGGGAATCGGTGGCCCCACAGAGAGCCTATCCTCTCTGTGACCGGTTATTTGTGAGGTCTCCTTCGGGGGTACACGTGGTGGTTGTGGTTTAAGATCGATTAAGTAGGTAAGGTGCAAGGTCGATCAAGTGTGCTGTTGCACTCTCAGCAGACGGAGTTTGGATAGTCTCCAAACCCCTAAGCAAGAGGTTATAATGTGGATCTAGGCTTGCCTTGGAAAGGCTTGCCATATTATATAAATTGCTACTCACTGTGACTGTATCACACACAAAAAGCGATTGGTGCCAATCGTAAAGTGTTGTCATACTACACAAGTGGGGGCGCTAGTCTACGCCTAAGTTTCACTCGGTAGTAAGACCACCGTGAGGTTAGGCCGAGTAGACAGGTACTCACGTTAATCTTGTTCCACAATAACTCAACCCTATTTAGTATTAGTTAGGGGGAATAAATGAACTTAAGTCCGACTTAACAATTCATTTTTAAAAATAATTATATTTTCGAATACATTACTGATATATTAGAATCATGTTACGTGTTGTAGAAACTATAGGCTTTCTAAGGATTTAGATCAGCAATTGTCATTTTTGTACCTCGAAAGCCATCCATCACTTACAAATGCCAACTCGAACATTATCAGAAGGTATATTCACGTAGAGACAACTGATAACACATGTGTTGTCTTTTTGGTATCATTTTCTTGCAAGACATTATGAATAATCCCGTTGTGACTTAAAGATTCGATAAGCTCTCTTAGTTTCTTGATTTTTATTTGCGCTCTCAGACTTAGACAATTACAGTCGGAGATAAGAGTTTAAATACACCTCAAAAATTGTTTGTTTAAAGAAAAGTAATCGCTTCAAAAAAAATTAAGCATACAGTTTTATTTGTCTTCATAAATAACAGAAAACTAAAAATTCTTTGTACATTGCAAACGCAAATGTAGCGGACAAAAGTTTAAATACTTCTTGCAAAACAGAAAACTCCCTTTTATTTCTAAAATATATATATTTTTTGTTTCGATCAAATGCTTTTTTTTACAAGCCACCACTTGTTATTAGTAGCGTTATGAGCAAAGAAAAAGAAATTTAGTCCAGCGTTAAACACTTAAGAATAAAACATTTTAAAGACGGGAAATTCCTATCGACAAATAGGAAAACTATTACATGTACCCTTTTCTAGTATACAAAATGTAATTAGAAAATATAAGCAAACTTATTCAGTAGAAAATATGCCAAGAAGCGGTCGACCAAAAAGACTTTCCAATCTTGATATTAACCACATCGTAATAGAAGTAAAAAATTGAAATCAAGAATAAGTGCCTCAAAACTTGCAGATGATATCGCTAATAAATGCTTGAAAATTGATAGAAAAGCATTGTTCCTCGAAAGGAGCCACTCATAAGTAAAAGAAACAGAAGACTTAGACTAGAGTTTGTAAATAAGTACAAAAAGAAAGTTTTGGAGAACAGTTCATTTTACAGACAAATTTTATTTATTTAGAAGCGATTTATTTATTTGGAAGCGAACAAAAAAAAAATTGGTTTGTACGGTAAAACATGGAGGTGGCAATGTGATGGTTTGGGGAGCAATTGGAGTAGCCGGGGTTGGGAATTTGGAGTTTATTGATGAGAACATGAGTCACATTATTTACAATAGTATATTGGAAAGAAATTTGCAAGCATCTGTCGACATCTTGGGCCTTAGATCCCGTTGGATCTTTCAACAGGGTAACGACACCAAGCACACCGCACTTTCTGTTAAAGAGTGGTTGCTTTATTATGCTCCCACAGCTCCATAGCCCACCATAATCACCAGACTTTAACCCAATGAGCACGTTTGGGATTTAATGAAGCAGAAATTAAAAAAATTCAAGAACGAGCAAAGGGTCGCTAAAAGTAGCTCTTATTATAATTCTGGTCAGAAATATTGCCTTCTAAAACAGGTACTTTGTAGGACACGCCGCTTGCAGGCAGTTATGGCGGTCCAACAAAGTATTCAAAGGTTTTTTTTTGTAATTTTTAAAAAAATGTAATAACATTTAAAGATGTAAATATGGTCGTAGTTAAACCTTTGTAAATTGAATTTTATCGTATTTTTATAAATTACCGTTATGTTTGTAGTCTATATTTTTTTATTGTTTTTTGTTATTAATTGGAGATAATAAAACTGCATACTATAAGTTTTTCTGAAACGCTGTCTTTTCTTCAAACACACAATTTTTGAGGTGTTTTTAAACTCTAACTGTATGTGATAAATATTTTTGTTTTCAAATAACATACTTTTTTCTTTCCAACTTAAGGTCGTGTATGGTATAAAAATTATCTTTATTAGTACTTGTCAATATTTCGCCATACCCTGAATATCATCATCTGGAATCTATAATTAAGAATAATATACAAAACATTACATCACCCATGTACAAAAAATACAGTAAACACTTGGAAGAAAAGTATGGCCAAACTCTTACTCGAAAACGCACGCTATTCTCACATCAAAAATGTTTTAGTTTATATGCAAGTTACGACTCCTACTAGTCCCAACAAATCTGTTTTTTGGTTGACTATACATATTAACACTATAATAATTTTTAACTTTCTATGGGAGGTACTACTATCCTAATCCTCTCTGTATTTTGCTACACTATGCACATTAGTATGAGGGTTACTTGTGCAAAGTTTCAAGGCTCTAGCTATTGTAGTTCCCTAGGTACATGATAATAATTCTTCACTTAACGTGGGAGCTACCACGTCCTTTGTCTCAATCCAGTCAGTATTTTGCTTCACTATGCACATTACTCTGAGGGTTACTTGTGCAAAGTTTCAGGGCTCCATCTATTGTAGTTCTCCAGGTACACGATCATATTTTTTCACTTGGTTTAGGAAGTACCACGCCGACTGCCCCAATTCAGTTTATATATTGGTAGACTATGTGCATTAGCATAGGGGTTTCTCGTTCAAAGCCTCAAGGCTCTATCTATTGCAGATTTCTAGGTACACGATAATTATTTCTCATTATGTATAGGAGGTAGCACGCCCACCATACCAATTCAGTGTGTGTTGCTCTAAACAATGTATCTTCGTATAGGGGTTACTGATGCAAAATTCCCAGACGCTACCTATTGCAGTTCTCTCAATACAGGATAATAATTTTTTACTTTGTATAGGGGGTACCGTGATGAGTGTTCCAATCCAGCCTATGTTTTTCTAGAGTATATGGGTATGTGGGTTACTTGTACCTACTTTTAAGATCATATCTATTTTAGTACTCTATGTACACGATAATAATTTTTCATTTTATATATGAGGTACCACGCCCACTGTCTCAATTTATTCTGTAATTTAGTAGATTATACGCATTTGTACAGGGGTTACTCATACAAAGTTTCAAGGCGCTACCTATTGTAGTTCGCCAGAAACACTGTAATAATTTTTCACTTTGTATGTGAGGTGCCACGCCCACAACGAATATAAAATAATAAGTACCCTATTTTACCATCCATATATCCAGTAATAAACTGTGAAAATTTCAGAAAGATCGGTTCACTGCTGTATATATATTTACGACTGCTGCTGCTATATATTTACGACTAACAAACAAACCAACAAAAAAACATACAAAGGAACACATTGTGTGCTTTATATATATATATAGATAAATGCAGAGATATTTTTTCATTTTTCGACCAATTTATCATTGCTATAAACCCAACTGGTGATGCGATTTATTCAGGGTTCAATAAAGACACATTGTTATGTGAATAATCTAAAGATAAAGCCAGCGATGCATCAAACTTTAATCATGTCTCTAAAGAGACTCTTTCTCGCGCCAGAATCTTTGTTAATAAGTAGGCCAAAATAGGCTTGAATGTGATTTCAAACACACTGCTTCTACATACCAAGAAAAACGAGATCAAATTGAAGGCAAATAACTGAATATCTGAAGATATTCACATATTCAGGCAACTAAAGAATAACGGAACACTGTGATTAATGTACAATTTTGAAAAATTTTGTTACGTGTTTTTATAATGTGAAAGCAAATCATACCATATAATTATAGATAAAAAAACTGTTAATGAATATTTGTTTTAGTTTTTAGGTTCTGGTTGCTAGAAATTCCCATGCGCCAACAAAAACTTTGTAGGGTACCTACCCACTTAGCATTTTAACAGTGATTAACCTGAAAGCATATTGATGTTAGGTGAGATTTAACACTACAAAACACAAACGTATGCAAGTATGAATTTACATGAACATTGCCATGTCGATTTTAAATTCATAATTGTAATTTGCCAACCATAACTATTCAAAAGCACATAAAAAATACATACTCGTATTGTGGTAAAACATACATTAAAACACGCAAATACACTTAAAATATTTTCACTTTTTATCTTGTTGCTGAAATGAATTCTTTTATTTGCTCTTTTACTGGTTGATGGCAAAACGGAAATATCTACTTATGCCTTCTTGTTTGTATGAGTATCTGAGAGCACTTCTGCATAGATATGAACACAGAACAGTATTTACAGAAACTATTTAAGTGTTTTATAGTGTAATCAATAATAGCCAACTGTTCAATGGAAATTTACTTAAAAAATAAATAATTTTTTATTGAATTTGCAGAAACAAAAACAAAGTTTTTGAATGGGTTTTATACATTTTTTTTCTACGTACATAAGTGAATGTTATCGAGCATAAGGAGCATTTTAAACTAATATTGTAGAAATAAAATAATGACATCAATTTCTCTGTCTCTACTTCTTAAAGAAAATCTAGATTAACGAAAGATATGAAATCTAACAATATGCGTAAATTGGCAAGAAAATTGCATTATTTTATTATAAATAGTGGTATGCGTATTAAGGCACAAATCAAATATAATGATTTAGGACTGAAACAGATTTTCCGCAAAATACAAGTAATTTACTGATTGGACCTGGTTAGAGCGACTCACAGGATAGGGAACGTTAGCGGCACTTCTAGATTTTGATGGACCTTTCAATAATTTGAAATTGTGGGCTATTAGGGAGTTACTAGTTGATCTTGACATCGAGCACTTCGTACGCTTAGCTATTTGAAAAGGTTGGTGAGTAGAGGAACACCGCAGGGTGGTGTTTTACTACCCCTATTATAAAGGGTGGTTAAATTTGTAACGGCCGATGTTGATTTTGAATAAAACACAAATTATTTAGGAAATTAATGTCATTTATGTTTGAAACAAAATATCGGCAAAATGGCTGCGGTGATCTCGGCGGATCACCTCCATCCGATGCTCCAACTTTTCGATGACGCTGAGGCATAATTGAGGTTATATGCCGTTAATGTTTAATTAACGGCATATAATTATATTATCCTGCAGCTCTTGAATTGCGGCTGGCTTATCGACGTACACCTTTTCTTTCAAATAATTCCAAAGAAAGAAGTCCAACGGTGTCAAATCACATGATCTTGGCGGTCAATTGACATCGCCACAACGTGAGAAAACGTAGCCATTAAATTTGTTGCGCAAAAGAGCCTGTGTGACAAGTGGCACCGTCCAGTTGACACCACATATCGTCCACATCCATATCTTCCAAATCGGGCCATAAAAAGTTCGTTATCATCTCACTATAGCGAAAACCATTCACAGTAACTGCCTGACCGCCTCATTTTGGAAAAATTACGGTCCGGTGATGCCGCCAGCCATAAACCGCACCAAACAGCCACTCTTTGTGGGTGCATTGGTTTTTCGACAATTCTGCTTATTGAAGAATACACTGAGGTGAATAGTTGCTTCATCACTGAAGATCATCTAACGTTGCCATTTCTTGCCACCATTCTGACTATTGACGACGTTTGGAATGATAAAGAGGCTTTAGTTCTTAAGTCAATTACACCTTGTGAGCGTGTGAATGCAAGTCTTTATGTATAATGTTCATTAACGACGAGCGTGAGAGGTGCACGACCACGAGTTGAGGTGGACGGCTCTTCAGCCACACTATCTCGAACAGAAGCAATATTTTCTGCAGTACGAGCTGTACGAGCATCCACTGGTGTTTTAACATATCCTACAGACCCGGTTTGCTCATATTTTTGCACGATTTTTCCGATTGAACCCACATTTGGACGATAAATTAACCGAAAAAATCACGAAGTAGACGATATGCATTTTGCTTTGAACGCCTATTTTAATAATAAGCCTGAATAAATTTAACGCGTTGCTCGATTGTATATCTTTCCATTCTTTCCCTTTTTCAAACTGAGTTAGTCTAAAATTGGAAATGTCAAATTGAATGCAGAAAAAACTTATCGTTTAGGTGTGTTTCACATTCAACATCGGCCCTTAAAATTTAACCACCCGATAGTTGCTAGCAGACAACGTTTATGTGTCAATTCTATATGCGTAAAAGAAAACTATTGTCTTATTTAAATGACGTGCTGTTACTGGTAAAGGGGCAATTTATTTCCGCTATCAGTGAAGTATTGCAAACTGTTTTTGGATAACTTTCTTTCTGGGCTTGGGGATTAACGCAAATAAAACTGAGTTAGTTCAATTTACCAGGAGATGTATTATGGTAGGTTTCGAATCACCTAAATCCAGAAATGTCAAGTTTAAACTAGCAAATAAGGCTAAATACCTAGGGGCATATCCTAGAGTAGGAACAGTAAGGAGGGACTTAAAAAGGGCCTTAATGCCCACTAACTACGACTAAAAGAACTCCATAAGCAAAAACTGGGGACGGCCACCAAAAGTAGTAATTTTTATATATACAATGGTTTGTTGGGAGGCTAAAGAATAAAGTCTCACTGAATAACGCTTGCTCACAGAAGTGAGCTTTAGTAGAAATCACAGAAGCAATGCAGGGTACACCACAGCAGTATTAAACATTATTCTTCACCTACTTTCCATTTAGGGCTTTGTGGTCAGAATTTCGGCAAGAATCAAGCTTGTTTACGTCGTGTAATATAGAAGACACAAAACTCAGGGTACCATCAGTAGTAATCCCAAAGAGGGGTGATTGGTTCGAATCTGGTATACTGTACGATGGGTTTGCTGTTTTTACGGATGGAGTCCACAGCGGATTGTAGTGTTTTTCAGGCGGAGGTACTGACCGTCCTGAAGGCCAACGATTAGTTTGTGTTAGGTTCAGGGTCATTGTAATGATAAGGGCTACGAAACTGCCGGTAAACTTGCATAATGAGTTCAGAGGATATTAATTCACAAAAATAGTAAAGTCGGTTAAGCTACCGATTAGTCTAACTCAGTAGTAGTATCGATTTTCAATCTTATTTGGCGATAAAATTTTCGATTTGGCGACATGTCGACTTTTTGGCGATTTTTAAAACAGTTGGCGATTTTTCATTGACTTGGCCAATATTAGAAACTAAATTAAGGAATAATAAAGAAATTGAAGTTTTAGGGGTAAATGGTTTTTCCTATCGGAAACTTTCGAAACACATAAATTTATTTAAATTTAAAATGTTTAAAGTGTTTTTCATATCTAAAGATGATTTCATTCTGGAAAATTTATTTAAAGTTTACAAACATCTTTCGATCTTAAAATGTTGCAATTCCTTTTTCAAAAATTTTTTTAAATTCTAACATACTTTAGGATACTTATCAACCATAATGGAAAATATTAACTTTTGTTTTAGATAAAATATGATATTCTATATGCAGCCACATTAGTGACGTACTTAATGTGCTGGTAATTTCAATCAATTTTTTATACTTAGTTTTTACATATAAAGGAAGTTTTGAAGTAAGGATTAAGTTCGTTTTATTCTCTCTAAGTTTAAAGAATATCTTTTCCAAATTAAGAGACTAATTTTATAGAAAAATTGGATTTTTTCATTTAAATTCTGTTGATTACTTGATAGAAAGATCGATTTCAATAATGAATGCCACCAAAGCTCGACTGCGAAGCACATGGTATACATTTTATGAATTGAGGTAGGGCATGTGGCACACATCATCTGTTGGTCTTTAGTATGTAATGTTGAATAAATTTAATTCCTATAAAACATATTCTAAATAAGAACACAAATAACTTAAGGATGGGTATGTTCAAGTCTCCATTTATTATAATAACCACTAATTTTTATTGTATTAAATAAAAATTTTACCTTTCTCGTGTTTTCTAATCATTTTAAATAAAAACAAAATATTTATATATTTTGGCGACTTTATTTCTATTTTTGGACAGTTTTAGCTATTTCAGTTAGATTTAATTTTTGTGATTTGTTAAAATTTTTTTTAAAATTAAAAAATATTGTGTTTATTAGAAACAAAATTTAACAAAAAACTGTTTTGGCGATATTGACGATTTTTCACATCGCATTTGGCGAAATAGGTGAAAATGAATCTGACAAACCTGCTAATAGCATAATGTTGTTTTGTATATTTTTCTGCTGTATCTATGTATATTTTGTGTTTAAAGTTTCTGTGGGTACTAAACAAAATGGCTGTTCACTAACAACTACTAGGAAAATTTGGACAATTAAGCTTTTTATTTATAGTGTTTTTAATATAGAGTTAAACATTGTACGGAAACTTCATGTTTGAGTCCGACTCGCACTTGGTCATTTCATTTTAAAAACTGTGGATTTTATTTATTGAAGTGTTATAACGCATTCTTACTCTTTATAGACCACAAAATTATCACATATGTGTTTACTGGCATTTATGTTTGTGAGTAGAGCAGTCATTAATCAATCTAAATAACTGTAAGCTGAGTAACTGAATTATCACTACGGTTTAATATTGAGTCTATTTGTTATAATATCGTTCATTTTCGAAAATTTTAGTAGTATAAACTTTATTTGCAGAGTATCAGAAACCAAATTTCACACATTTAAAAGTATAATTTATTCATTTGAAATAATATATTTCAGACAATCTACTAGTAACTTTTCTACGTACAACATTAAAAAACCTAATATCTGTGGTTTAATTGTTGTGCAACTAGTTAAACTACAACAACAACAACAACAAATTTGTGGTTTTTCTCTATTTGAGTAATACACTACACAGTTGCAAAATTAGTTTGCCCTTATTTTTATTTTTATTTTTATTTTTATTTTTTAGACCTTTTACGGAAAACTATGCAAAAAACTAACACTTAAGGTTGTGTGAAAAAAGTTAACAAAATTAGTTTCTGTGTCACTTAAATAGTTTTGGATTTGTGTTTTCAAATTTGAGTCACATCATTAAACATTTTAATTATTTAATACAAAACTAATGAGAAAAGTAAAATTAATTACGAATTGGGTTTTTAGGCTTTTCAGAACAAAGAAGCAAAAAGCAATAAAATAAAGTTTTAATTTTAAAAACATTTTGACAAGACAACTGAATGGAATATAGCTAACATATTCTTATTAATCGACTTCAAAAAAAGAAGGAGGTTATCAATTCGTCTGAATGTTGCTTTTTTATGTTTGTGCCCGCAGAACTCAGTCATTTCTGAACCGATTTTAAAAATTTTTTCATTATTAGAAAGGAAATGCTTACAGATTAGTCCCATTTTAAAAGAAGTTCAGAATTTTGAAAATTAAAGGGTGTCCCCATACAACATACGTGTTTTTTACGTGTATTATCAACCGTAAACGGCACCCTTTTAAAATTTAAAAAAACTGCTTATTACTATAGCTGCCAATAACAGAAGTTAATAAAAAAATAAACTTAAAAATTAAAGGGTGTCCCCATATGTGACGCCAATTTTAATATTTGAACCATTGTAGACAATCACTTGAAAATTGGAGAGAATGTCCAATATTTATAATCAGAAATTAAATATTTATGATTAGAAGTTAAAGGGTGTCCCAATAGTTGATGTAATTTGATGTATATTGCAAAACTTTTGAACAGTAACAGAGAGACGGTTGAAATTTACAAATAACCTGTATATATAATTCCTTTATAACATCAAGTATATAATTTAAATTTGGAAACTAAAGGGTGTCCCCATAATTGTAATTGTACCTATCTAGCCCTATCTTTTGAACCGTTATAGACAAACACTTGAAAATTAGACAGAATCTCCACTACAATGTCCCATATAGTAACATTTATAAATATTTAAAATTTTAAAGGGTGTCTCAATAGTTGACCGTTTAGACTGACATTTGAAATTTACAAAGAATCTGTCCTTTAAAACAAGTGTTTAATTTAAAATTGTACATTAAATGGTGTCCCCTAGGTGATATTGTTTAACCTATATTACCATATATTTGAACCGTTACTTTTTATTGCTGTGTCAGTAATAATAAGTGTAAAAAATTAAAGGGTGTCCTCATATCTGACGTTATTTGTCGTATATGGCTTTATCTGCTAAACCGTTATGGATAGACATTTGAATGTACAAAACGTACATATATTACTATGTCCGTTAGATCAACAAGTATTAAATTATTTGATTTGAGTACTATTTCTTACATTTTTAGTTTAGAATTGATGGACTTATATTTGTTTTGTAGTCGGTTTTTTTTTACAAGAATTATTCTTCTATCCGCTTAACTTCTATCGGAGCATAGGGCCTGAAAAGAGTTTTCTGTAATACCGTCTAAACGTGAACTGCTCCCTTCCAGACACTTGGAGCTTGCCGCCTACGCGGGTATATTTGGTATATGTCCTTGAACTCTTGGGAGATAAATTATCTTTCTTGGTGTTTGATTCATGTTTGTTTTGACTGTCTGTCAGGATTCCTTTATTGCTTGTAAGAACAATAAAAGGCTTAGTAGAGCCTGATAACTAAGCACGGGCGTATACTTCCTGAAAGTTTTTGGCAGCTACCGTAGTATTTTGCACATCATCCGCTACCATCTCTCTTGCATAATCCCATAATCCTATCTCGTTTGCATAACGCTATTCCCCGAATAAGCCGAGTTGGCCCAGGAACAGATGAAAAGTTTATAGATTGGATGCTTATATGGGAGGGTTGCATCGATTTTCCCCGTCGTTGGAGTTTCAGACATATGGGACTTGTAATTCATTGATTCCTGTAGAGCCTACTACATAATTTGCCATGTTCTATACATCACCCGCTGCTTGTAATATCGAAAAACTATTTATCGCTCCAACAAAATCCTAACTTTAGCTATTGGCTAGTTATAATAACGGGCTTAAATTTTAATATCTGAAAATATTTAAAATAATTAAGTACAAGTTGCAAATAAAAGGTAAATTAATGAAATCTGGTGCCATATTCTGTAATTCTCGTAGCAAAAGCTATCGCTAAAAATCTAATAAATTCATAAAAAAAATTAGACGCACTCTGACATATTTTAACATTTCTAGCTTTAAATACTTATTTAAAGAACATAAAACTAAAAATGACAAAATACGTAAGAATACTGGTAATTTTTTGTGCATTTTTAAAATCTTAGCGATAGCTTTATCTATGAAAATTACAGAATAATGATCGATCTAGATTTTGAAAAAGATTTTAATAGACTTTGCTACAGCGCACATAGGGGTATTTTGCCAATGTAGCCGGACATTAATTTTTTTAGTTTATATTGGTTCTTAAAATGTACTGAGTGCCCCTAGGTTAATGAAACGTTGCAGAAAAATCTGTTATGGTCATAGGCTGTCACTGCTATAAAATAGGAAAAATTGGATCAAGGAGGAAAAGTTCCCCTTGGAAGAACTAATCCTACCTCTGAAAAATGCAAGTTTTTTTTTGATTTTCCCGTCATTTTGTTTAGCAATTACAATTTTTAAGGTCAAAGAATGCTCAAAAACTTAAAGTTGGACTCAAGAGATTCTTAAATGCCATTTTTTGCCCCGCCTCCTTTTATGGGCGGTGAAATAAAAAATAATTTGAAAAAATAATGCAATTATTAAAAGAAATAGATTACATATAAAGAAATAGATTACAGGGGGAGGTATTCCTCCAATCCCACCCCCAAAACGTCCCCGCCTCCCAAGAATATTATTAAAAAAATATTTTTGTAATTTCTTACTTTATAGTATTTTATTTATCGGAAAATAATTAATTTATTCATAGTAATAACTTATCTATGATTGTAACAATAAATTTTATTTAAAATTATAACAATTAATTTATTTAAAACAACTTCTCCTTTCCACTTAGGTGATGATGAGTGCCATGTTTTGGATTGGAAAAAAATCTTCTGCTAGTGTTACCATAGTTGGTGTTTCCAAATCCAGCTTTCGGTACACCCACTACTAGCCCTAATTCACTTCTAAATTTTTCTTGGATATTTATTTTCTCGCTTTAACAATGGCTTTCTCCGCATCAGATTTTATTTGCCATTTTTTCACTGTGCATTTATATGACAGGTGTAATATGTTCTCAAACAGGCGACTTCTGACGTGTAAAGTAGATAGTCCGAAAGAAAGGGCATCTACGTCTATATCCCTTTTGATATTTAAATTGTTTTTGGTACAGGTAATAACAGTGTTAGATGTAATGATTTAAATCAAAAACATCCACCTTCAGTTATTAAGAACCAAAACATTTTATGAATATAAAAAGGTTTCTTACTCGTATTTACCTATCCAAGATAAGAAAAAATATAAAACGGTAAAATTTTCAAAAAATCGCGCAACGTTTTTTTTACAGCATAAAAAAAGAGATCGTAATTTTTGTAGTGATATATAACATTTTTAGGATCGCGATGGAAAACACTCTTAAAAAGCTTTTAACTTCTTTTTTTTGACTAAAAATTTTACAAAAAAACCCTTTTTTTAATATTGAACGAAATTTTTTATAATTAAAAAAAATCAATACAAAATCTTTATTCGTTTAGCCACCAAAAAAAAAATATTGCAAACCTCTCAGAAACATTTAAAGTCAATAAAAACGTATGCGATTTACTCAACTTTCCTGACTTTAACAGTGTCCCAAAACAACAAATCTCAAGCAAACGCCTTGAAGATTCACTATAAGATGCAGAATTTTGTTGTCTGTCGAGCTGCGTACTTAAATTTTTTACATTTCTCAAAATTAATTTTTGGCCTAATGTCCGGCTAGATTGGCAAAATACCCCTCTGTGCAGCGTAAGCATATCTACATATATAATTAAAATCAAATGTCGTTTGTTAGTAATCGCATCACTTAAAAACAATTTTTTTTTAATCATAACACGCTTAGGTTGTTATGGAAAGAAAAATTTTCAGTAGCTTATCGATTATCGTCTATCTCGAGATCTGCAAAACTCCGAGTCTTGAAACTTTGCAGAGTCTTGAAAATACAGACTGGATTAGGATAGGGGGAGTGGTACCTCCCATTACAAGTAAAACATTATTATCAGATTATCACGCATAGTTGAGCAAAAAACAGAATGGATGGGAACAGTAGTCAACTTTGGGAGCCCTCGGGATCCCAATTATACCGAAAACTGTATTCGTACTGCAAGATTGGGTAAAAGAGAGTAGTTTTGAGAGAATATGAGTCTTTTTCTTCTTCTTGCACGAAACAGCGCAGACTTTTTTTGGGCAGATTGTCTAAATAGAAAACAATCAAATATTTAAAAATAGACAAAATTAAAAAATGTAATGTTTTTATGCTCTCAAAAATATTATTTAAAAGTTTTTTTCATAGAATATTAGTAAAATGATCCTCCAAAATATGCCAAAAAACGTCATTCATACAAAATATTTGTGTTTTAGATTTTTGTTATGTGCGAATGCATGCGAAACGCTTTAACATCACATTTTGGGAAATAAAGTTGGTTTTTAGTGTTGCTGTACTTTTAAGCATTTTTATCCTTAGACAGTTTATTTTTGTTTACTTTCATTTTACCGAACTTTTCTCAAAAAGTTCAAATATTATTAATGAAGTGTTGAGTTTAGTTTAGTTTATTTTTTAAATTTCAATAGAATTTGATTTTGTGTTTCATACAATAAGAACAAATATATACACAAGTCTTGTGCATATTTAATTATTATTTACGATAACCACTATTTTTGCTAATTTTTAAAACTAATTATAAAAGAAAGGCACATCACATATGGGGGAAGCTAAAATACAATTTTCTCGTATTCTATTATCTGAACTTGGTTGGTTAAATATATGATGGTAAAAACTAAACACAAACAGAAGTAGATAGAAGCGAAGAATAATGAAGATGGATGTAGCGATTCAGGCAATGCATAAAATTCTTCCTGCACGTTCAAAAAATTTAAATTTCACTAAAACCGGAAAAATAACAAACACATGTAAAAGATCACATTCTCAGCCAAAAACCTGCATAAGGCGAAGCAGAGTATGCTGGGGTATATGCGAATTGTAAGGGTAAGGGAAAGGGTATGTCTTTATTGTTAAGTATTACACTTAACACTGTAATACTGTAATACACTGTAATACACTTAAATCTATATATGTGACCCGCTTTTTTTTTTTTGGTTTCCACTTTTTTTTTTTTTTTGATTTCGATAGTTTTTGAGACATTCTTTCACATGGTGAAAACTAGAAAGTCCTAGCTTGCTTAGAAGTGTACTAAAAATGTAGAGAAAGAAGATCACAAGTGAAAGAAAAACAGAATTTATTGAAAATCCAGAATCAAGATAATATATATATGATAATATAAATGTGGCACCATGCGTATGAAAATGTCGAAGTAAATTTCCAAAAAGTTTTCTTCCACACGCATGCACAAAAAGGAAAAATGAACGGCAAACAGGTAAGATAATGGAAAAGAAAAATTACTAATCTTTAACATCTAATTTTTCGAAATTTTGTTTTTGAGTCATAAGCCACCTTTTCATAGACCGGGTCACATATGTACAAGGCACAAAATATGTAGGTTTATTTTTTTGTTTGGTTGTTTGTCTGTCGGAAAGCTATAGCTGGCTAGACAAATGGACCGATCTTCCTGAAATTTTCACAGTTTGTTAGCAGATATGCGGTGGCCAAAAGACGGTAGTTATTTTCTACTCTAACAAAAAACATATTGGATGGGAACAGTGAGGGTCGCACCTTGAAAAAAAATTAAACAATTTTTATCGTAAAGTAGATAAGTAAATTAGAGTATTTAAATTTTTTACTCTGAGAATAGCGTGCGCTTTCAGGTTAACGCCGCACTGTGGTCAATATTTTGAGATAGCGGCCAAAACTCCTTTTGGTTTTTGTTCTCCGATTCTAAAGTTATTAGACTCATATGAAAGTAGACAGTAGTAAACCTCGGGAGCCAAAAAATTAGAACTCTATTTCAACTATTTCACTGAGAACAGGGTGGTCCAAAATGGGCTTTTTCATAATTTGGTAAATTTATGATATTTTTAGTTAATTTTTAAAGTTTAAATGATCATAACTTTTTTGTTTTTCAAGATTTTTGGACGAAATAAATTTTTTGTTGTAACTTAACTTATTTCCTATTACTGGTAAAAGAAATTTAAGCTTTACTGTTTTCAGAACAATTTAAATATTTTTTTTAAAAAAGGTAAAATTGCTCGGAAATTTCCTACTTCATAGAGCACAACTCCTGTGAGTCAAGCTGAGTCAAAACACAAATTTACTATTTTGTAGTCCTAACTCTCCCCTAAATTCCTATATATACATGTCCATGCATCGGGACTGCACTTTTTGAGCTACAGCAATTTTTCTGACCCAAGGTAAGATATTCGGTACAAATGCACGTCATATTTTTTGAGAAGTTATTTGTATGTGAAAGTGGCTATTATGCATATATTTTGATGAAATTTTGTACAAGAGTTCTTATTGACCCAAAAAATAATTCTGTTGAAATTAGGAGAAGTTGGCCCATATTTGGACCTAGTCCACATAGAAGGGTGTATCAAAGTATGTGGTACATATTTGGAAAAGGTAAAAAATGATTTTATTGCCATCTAATATTACATAACTTAAATACCTGAAAATTGCAGTACCTGTTATATTATTGCCAGTACCTGTTAACTCTCAAATTATGTGGTATCTAGCAATTCATTTGGAAAAGGTAAAAAATGATATATATTTTGAACGGAAAGATGAAAACGACATTATTTTACATATAATGAATAATCCATTCTTCAAAATATGCGACAAACAAGAAATTAAAATTCATAACTTAAAAATAAAAAACTTTTTTAAATACTTTAAGAAAACGGTACAATCAATGTTCCAGAAACAAGAAATTGTTTTACTCACGCAACCAAGAATGGCTAAGAAATAAACTTATTTTTAAAAAGCCATCAGTAACTACCACGGAAACTGGAAAAGGTGGTCGACCAGCAAAGCCAATTGATAATTGTAGTGAAAGATCACGAAGACGCAAGCTTAAACATATTATTGAAGAAGTTTCTTGTAGCATCATAAAGGATTCATTTCTGCATCAAATTCAACCATCGAAAACTAAAAAGAGTAAAATTGCTATCATTAAAAAAATGGTGGAAGCAAGCCCCAGACGCACAAAAAGGATTTTAGAAAGTATGCCGACACCAACTGAAGAAAATAAATATACTCCAGAAGAAACATTTGCACTATTTTTAGATTTGAAATGACTAAAACCAATATACAGAATTGCGGAAGCGAACCAATGAAAAAAATTGTAGAATTTTTCCATCATATCGAGATATAGTTTCTGCCAAAAAAGATTGCTTACCTTCACCAACTGCTATTAGTGTAACTTCAAGTTCAGCAGAAATAAAATTGCAGGATCTTCTTGAACACACTGCAGAACGATTATTAAAGACATTTGATGCTGACTATTTAAAGAAGTTTAAAAATTACAGCATGACTTTAATTTCTAAATGGGGATGTGATGGGTCCTCTGGCCAGAAACAATACAAACAATGTAATGCGGAAAATTCATCAGATGCCAATTTATTCATGATTTCTTTCGTTCAATTACGTTTAACAAAAACTTATATTGGTTCAGGGCCGTCAATTAGTAGAGCTGCAGAGATAGATGTATGGAAGAATGAAATTCCCTCGTCAACAAAATTTTGTAGACCAATAAAGTTTGCATACAAAAAAGAAACTAAAGATGTCATAACTGAAGAAGTTGGCAAAATAACAGATGAAATTAAAGAACTTCAACCAGTGATATTTGAATTTAATGACCAATGCATCGAAGTTAACTTTAAAATGTCACTTACAACGATCGATGGAAAAGTTGCACAAGCTTTAACCGAAACAAAGTCTTCGTCAAGCTGCACCATATGCCAAAAAACATCAAGTCAATTGAGCCAACCACCAACACAAGACGATAGTTTTAATGAAGCATATGAATTAGGAATGTCACCTCTTCATGCTAGAATTCGTTTTATGGAGCATATTCTTAAATTGGGATACGATTTGGAATTTGGCCCGTTAGGCGAAACAGTGAGAAACAACAAAGAAAATTTGGAAAAAAGAAAGCAAAAACAAAAAAGATATTCAAGAAAAATACCGTGAGATAGGCCTTATAATTGACCAGCCAAAGCAAGGAGAAGGAAATTCTAATGATGGAAACACAGCAAGGAGATTTTTTTCCGATCCTGAAACTGCAGCTTCTATAACTGGAGTAGATTATAATTTAATACGACGATTCCAAATCATATTAGAAGTTATAGCATGTAGCAAAAAGATAGATGCAAAAAAATTTGGTCAGTATGCTAATGAGACAGCAACCCTTTATAACCAAAAATATTCTTGGAGACATATGCCAACCACAGTTCACAAAATTTTGTTCCATGGGGAACAAATAATTCAGCATAATATGCTTCCAATTCGAGATCTCTCAGAAGAAGCGCAAGAAAAAAGGAACAAAGACTACAGATTCTTTCGCGAGAACAATACAAGAAAAATTTCAAGATATTGTACTAATGAAGATCTTATTAATATTTTGTTGTGCACATCAGACCCATATATGTCCAGTATTCGACAAAAATGGAAATCAACCTCATTAGAGTTAGATGAAGAAGCTTAACAACTACTGCAAAATGAAAATCAAAGCTATTTGGAAGAAATTTTTACTAATATTGTTTAATTAATACTAGTTTAAAGATTATAATTTGTTTCAAATTTAAGTATAAATTTTTATTAATACATTTAAATAAAATATATGTGCACTTTAAATCAATAGTAAAAGTTTACTTAAAATTTTATCGATGTTGTGTTCTGTATATAATAAATCCAAATGGTATTGATATTGTTGGGAATTGCAGTGTTATTTTTCAGTTTAATCCTCACAAGAATTAGCTTTCTTCCAAAAAAAACCAACCTTTGGCCCCTGTGAATATTGAGGCTAAATAAATGTCAGGGGCCAAATGTTGGCATTTTCTGACCAAAATTAAGTTTAGGAATAATAAATAAGTATTGGTTGCAAAATACGATTGAAGAAAATAAGAAATTATAAAAAAATGCCTATTTAAAATGTCAAAATATTCAACTTTTACATGGAAACTCAACAAAAAAATTAAAATGCATTTTTAACTCCACATTACTTACGTTCCTATCAGTCGATTTTTACGTTTGAACACGCAAATTGAATTGTGCGGCGCACAGTGGTCAATTTCGCGAGATAGCGGTCAAAACTCTATAACTTTTGACTGGATTGGTATTTTTTTACGCAATTTGTTTTGTTCAATAGGAGGGACTTTAAGCTTCAATTTGCGTGTTCAAACGTAAAAATCGACTGATAGGAACGTAAGTAATGTGGAGTTAAAAATGCATTTTAATTTTTTTGTTGAGTTTCCATGTAAAAGTTGAATATTTTGACATTTTAAATAGGCATTTTTTTATAATTTCTTATTTCTTCAATCGTATTTTGCAACCAATACTTATTTATTATTCCTAAACTTAATTTTGGTCAGAAAATGCCAACATTTGGCCCCTGACATTTATTTAGCCTCAATATTCACAGGGGCCAAAGGGTTGGTTTTTTTTTGGAAGAAAGCTTATTCTTGTGAGGATTAAACTGAAAAATAACACTGGAATTCCCAACAATATCAATACCATTTGGATATATTATATACAGAACACAACGTCGATAACATTTTAAGTAAATTTTTACTATTGATTTAAAGTGCACATATATTTTATTTAAATGTATTAATAAAAATTTATACTAAAATTAGAAACAAATTATAATCTTTAAACTAGTATTAATTAAACAATATTAGTAAAAATTTCTTCCAAATAGCTTTGATTTTCATTTTGCAGTAGTTGTTTAGCTTCTTCATTTAACTCTAATGAGGTTGATTTCCATTTTTGTCGAATACTGGGCATATATGGGTCTGATGTGTACAACAAAATATTAATAAGATCTTCATTAGTACAATATCTGGAAATTTTTCTTGTATTGTGCTCGATACGAAGAGTACTGATGACGGACGTAGCTGTCTAGAAAATGCATTCTGCTTTGCTGGTATCTAATTTTTCTTTATCTCTTTATAATTAAGAACTTAAGCCTAACTAATTAATTTATTAATTCATAAATAGTTCAATTAAAATTCATATACTTTCCTTTAACTTAACTAAAATTCAAATCTATTTATGTAGCAAATAAAAAAATATGTACAAGAAAAAAGCTAAAACACTATAAAAACCTTAATCCCTTAATAAGCATTTTGAGAGTGACGCTATTGAGACTTGTTAACAAAAAGAAAAGAAGAAAAAAATACACAAAATATAAACTTAACAACAATTTGTTAAAAGACATGATAAACATTTTTAACAACAGCAAAACAAAATTTGTCCCAAGGCAAAAGACAACACAGCATACAGAAAATACAAAGCGGAGAAGCCGAACTCTTCTCTCCAACAAAAAAATTTCTTTTTCGAAAAACAGATCAACATTGTCGCTGTTTTCGTTAATTTTTTACTTTCGCCACATTTTCAGATTTAATAGTTCTATCGTCACTTCCATTCATTCTTAGTTTTGTTTGTGATTTTATTACGAAGAGACGAAAGCTAGAACAACGTTTAAAAATTGTTTTTTATTAAATTTTGTTAAATTGTTCCATAAAAAACGAACATGATGGACTGGAATAAATGATTTTACAACTCTAGTGTTATCTATAGGAGAATTATCTTCCCAGTGGATTAGGTAACTAGCTCCGCACGTGTATATTTGCCATCTCTTAAAGAACTACCGCTAATCCCAATTCAATCTACTTCCCATGCATATACCTGATGAATCTAACATGGGAGTGTCCTAAGAAGGGAAAAATTGACCCATCTCTGCATAATCTTTACCCACCAATACGGTTAGAACATATAACAGAATGTTGTTCTTAGCAACAAACAGAAAATTTTTATCGTAGAAAAATATAATTGTCTGCATTACTTAGGGTTAGAGAATATACTAGCGAATAGTGGTTACCAATTATAACAAGTTAACATAGTGTCTGTAGAATTTTGCAGATCAGGTCGAATATAACACATCAGTAACCCCAAGTGTAAACAGAGAAAACGGGCTAACTACTTCTACTGTCAGTAGTGGCGATGGTTCCTAGCTAAATCACTGGGTTGTTAGAGAATATCACTTACTTTAGGGAATGATGCTTTTAACAGAGATTTGTAAGTTCCTCCAGAAATTTTCTACTTTAAAATTCAAAATCGATTGCACCGTAACAGACTGTAGCACCCCAGACATCTCTGCTGTGATGCAGATTCAAAGATAGCTTTTTTTTCTCGTTATGTAATAATAATTGTAGCCATCTGTGCGATTTAAATTAAATTCATTTTCATCACTGAAAACCACACTAAACCAATCCCTTCATGACCTCTTACAGGAATGTCCCAAGTGCTCTAAAGCAAATTGTAATTTTGCGTATATTCGGCCCAATTCCCGTTGCCGTTTTAATTTTAATAGTTGTTTCTATGTCGTTGTCGTTTTCATCGTCGTTTCGTTCCTAAATTCGTATTCTTGAAATATATTGAAACGATGAAGAAACGTAATCGAAAACAAAAGAAAAAATTAATAAAGTGTGAAAGCACTGCAATTTTTGGTTATTTATGACATTTCTATAAATTTTTGAAAAGTTTGTTATTTCTTTGTAAATTTTAATAAAATATGGCAGAACGTTAACATTTTTGTCATCCCAGATTCTAAGTACGAAACTCGATGCAGCCATCTAACTACATTTCCTTTCGGGTTAATGTGTTTTTAAATTTAAACAGGTTTGACACCGCTGCCTCCAATGGTGACAATCGCACCTGTTTATAACATCATTCCCCTATTGCTCTGGAATAAGAGCTTCCTTTTATCTTGATTTATTTTAATAAAAAGAATTTTAATGGATTTTTTCTCCTAATTTAGTTTTACTTACTTTATGCCAACCTTTTACATCAAGGACTGGAGCCCCAAACGCATTTAATTTATCGGCAGTTTCGGTTAAAAAATAACTAAATTTTAGGGTTTTATGCCCTTTTGAAACCCATAGTATAACCTGGAATTTCCATTTAGGAAACTAAAATATCGAACTTATTTAATTTACTTTTTTGTTCATTTTTCTTCTAGTCTTTTGAATTTCCTTGCCTACAATGATGACGACAGAGCACGAATGTTTTGTTGTCGTTTCTATCTTCCTTTCAAAATAGAGACGAGTGTCGTTAACGCCAACGTTAATGACAAATTGTCATTTTTACTTTGTTTACAACGACAACAGGAATAGGGCCGATAATTTAGGAGCACTTTATCCTTTTTTATTTATAGGTATTCATAGCGTGCAATGGCTCACCGTAATAATTGAGATACTTGCCTGGATACCAGCTTGATGCCTGATTTTTAGTGCTAAATTTGTCTATAGGTTTTTATATATTTTAAGTATTCGAAACTTCGGACTTCACACAATTTACTGCACAATGGCCCGATAAACACCAATTTGGGTCTTTCCGCTATATCTAAATCTACTCATGGGGAAATTTCATGTCAAATTAGCAAGGCACTCAAAATGACTACTTCAGATTTTATTAAAACCTTTTTTATTTATATTCCTTGACTCCCTGAATCCAAATATAATTTTTAAATTAATTAATTTTGTCTGTTACGTTTTTTTTTTGCTATAACTTTATATAAATAGAACATTATCGCTGTTTTCCATTTGCGTTCGAGGATGAAATATATTCTAATTCCAGTTCTATAAGCCCTAGGAAATTGTGCAATACCTTATTTGAAAGGGATTTCATACGTTTTTTAAGATAATTTTTAATCGCACCATGGTCCCAATCAAAAATTTGTATGGTGTACTCTCTAACCCACATTAAAAAACTTTTTATTATAAGAAAAAACTTCTTAAAAATTAGTTTTTTATGATTTATATCAAATTAGAACGTATGAAATCCCCTTTAAAATGAGTTATTACTCAACTTCCGAGGGCTAGTAGAACTTCAGAAAATATTTCAGCCTCGAGCGCATATGCAAAAAGCGATAGTTTTTGATTTTTATCATTTTATAGCAAAAAAACTGTAGGAGATACAATTTAAAATTATATTTAGATGTAAGAGGTAGTAGTAAATTTGACATTTTTTTTTTTTGTTTACTGGTTTGACATGGAATTACTCCAAAGTTCAATGTAATTGATATGAAATGCTATCACATGCAAACAATTTAAACATTAAAGTTGCTTCTAAACATATTAGCGGAAAAAACCGTATTTAAAGTCTGTTTTTGACCTTTAAAATGTTTTTTCATTAAAATTTACTGTTTAAATGCTTTTATTATTGTAATTTTATAAGAAGGTCATTAACGATGGTAGTAAAATCTTAGCTGCCAACTAAATATTTATAACGATTATGGCTACTAAAAAACAAATTTAGGGGGTTGTCATACGTTTCGGTGAAGACCATCGTCAGTGGCTGTTATTTTGGTACGTATGGCAAGCGCTTTCGATGTAAAGCCGCATTTAAAATAGTACTGGATAGTTACCTGTTTTAGTATAAATAGTAATGCGTTTAGGTAATTATTCATTAGGGTGGTATTTATTTAAATGGTGTTTGTACAGATAAATTGATTGCTATCTGGTGGCAAGTGCGTCCACCTGCAGGTGTTTTTCGTTTGTTAGAATGCTTCAGTAGTTTTAGTGGTGTAAATTTAAGGCGCTGTAATCATCTGAATGAGAGTGTAAATGAAAAATATTTCATTTACACTCTGGGCTGGAGCGAGGAAGGTTTTTCTTTTATTTGCATGTCATATAGATTGGGAAAATATACTAGTTCCCATGTCAGTTTAATTTATATAAGCAAGAAATCTTTACGATGTTTTTTGGGAAAACCCTGAAAAAATGATAATTTTAACATTTTCAAAATTTTTAACGAAAATATATATCAGGATAAAACTTGATATTATTTTATTCCTAATTTTATAAAAAAACAGCAGATATTTAAATAAAAAACAATAACGATCATAAATACAAGGTGAGCATATATTTTTTTTTAATATTTTTAAGGACTATTTAAATTATAAATATACTTTTTGCGATATTTAAAAAATGTATGTTTGTGTTATCCAACTTTGGGGGCATATCCACATCGTCCAATGGAGCCGACCGTCCGTTGTTCCACTCAGAAATACTTCTTCTTTGTCTCTGTGGAATTTTTTTAAGATATCTTTACTAGTTCATGGGCTACTGAATTATTTCCAAAATAAAAAAGTTTTAAAACTACTGTTGATTGCTTCAATAATTTTTACCTTTTTCTTAATAAGAGTCACTGTCGACATATTTTATATATATATATATATATATATATATATATATATATATATATATATATATATATATATATATATATATATATATATAACGAGTGATTTTTTAAGCTTGAGAACTTTTTTTTTAAAAAAAACGCATAAAATTTGCAAAATCTCATCGGTTCTTTATTTGAAACGTTAGATTGGTCCATGACATTTACTTTTTGAAGATAATTTCATTTAAATGTTGACCGCGGCTGCGTCTTAGGTGGTCCATTCGGAAAGTCCAATTTTGGGCAACTTTTTCGAGCATTTCGGCCGGAATAGCCCGAATTTCTTCGGAAATGTTGTCTTCCAAAGCTGGAATAGTTGCTGGCTTATTTCTGTAGACTTTAGACTTGACGTAGCCCCACAAAAAATAGTCTAAAGGCGTCAAATCGCATGATCTTGGTGGCCAACTTACCGGTCCATTTCTTGAGATGAATTGTTCTCCGAAGTTTTCCCTCAAAATGGCCATAGAATCGCGAGCTGTGTGGCATGTAGCGCCATCTTGTTGAAACCACATGTCAACCAAGTTCAGTTGTTCCATTTTTGGCAACAAAAAGTTTGTTAGCATCGAACGATAGCGATCGCCATTCACCGTAACGTTGCGTCCAACAGCATCTTTGAAAAAATACGGTCCAATGATTCCACCAGCGTACAAACCACACCAAACAGTGCATTTTTCGGGATGCATGGGCAGTTCTTGAACGGCTTCTGGTTGCTCTTCACTCCAAATGCGGCAATTTTGCTTATTTACGTAGCCATTCAACCAGAAATGAGCCTCATCGCTGAACAAAATTTGTCACATTTGAACATTTCGAACCGAACACTGATTTTGGTAATAAAATTCAATGATTTGCAAGCGTTGCTCGTTAGTAAGTCTATTCATGATGAAATGTCAAAGCATACTGAGCATCTTTCTCTTTGGCACCATGTCTGAAATCTCACGTGATCTGTCAAATACTAATGCATGAAAATCCTAACCTCAAAAAAATCACCCATTATATATATATATATATATATATATATATATATATATATATATATATATATATATATATATAT